>JAYJMB010085683.1:0-21042 GCA_036873735.1 Pouteria campechiana | reverse complement strand
ATATTGCTTGTTGATTTTCGTGGGGATTATTATGCTATGTTCATGGTGGGTTGTTTATGCTTACTTGGAGTGATGTTAAAGATGTCATTGGTGGATTGTGGTGCAAAATTGCCTTGTTTTGAGGTGGTGAAGAGTATGTGCTAAGGAGTGTATTGTGATCCATTGGGCTTGTCTTTGATCCTCTGCATTGTGCTTTTGGGGTCAAGTCCATTTTTGTTCCTGGTGCACTAAAGTGTGTGGCATTCTCCTTGATGGGTTTTCATGTCTATGCCTCATGATTTTTGTATGGGATTGGTTTCACTTGTGAAGTATACCTTGAAGGTGTGTTGCAATAAGTACCCACTAGGTGTTTGTGAAAATGCCTAAGTAGAAGTTTCATTGGGAAAGGGTTGATTGAGTGCTATCAGTTGTGTATGCTTGTTCGATGATTCGAAGTGTGGAAAATTGGTGTGATTTGGCATAAAACGATTTGTGGTTACTTGGCATTGTGTGCATCTATTCTGTTGTTGGATCAAGCGTGATTGTCAGCATGCCTTCTAGGAAGACCACCACTTCTGGACCATCCAAGTGACGAAGAGCAGACTATGACCCTACATTCTTTAATGAATGGGCAAAAGAGGTCTACAATTCATCGATCATGCATAGAGAAGGAATCAGAGAAGAGAGGGATAAATATAAAATTAATTGATATTAAGAACATCATCAAACAAAGGCACTGACAAAAGCTTTTAGCTCAAGCTGAGCCTGCTGTGGTTGCAATTGTGAGGGAATTCTATGCAAATGCAAGAGCATAACATGAGGCAGATCCCACAATTTAGAGATTTTTTGTAAGGGGTAAATTTGTTCCCTATGACAGATCTTTCATTAATTGCTACTTTGAATTGACTGACATTGATGATGATGCCTACACCTCATGGTTAGAACAAGGTCCTGATTACAACTCCATTATTACTAGTTTGGCTCAGCCACATAGTCAATGGAAGAAGAAGAATGACAGGGTTATAAGCTTTCCAAGAGGGTAGTTGGATGCATTCTCAAGGGCATGACACTATTTCATATTTGCTAGGTTGCTACCTTCAAACTGTGTTTCTGATGTCATAAAAGAGAGAGTTCAACTCAATTACACCATTCAGAGAGAGCTGCCAATTGACGTGGGGAAGGTCATTGAGTGCTCTATTATCTTTTTCAGCACGAGAAGCTTGTCTAGTAGTCTGGGTCATCCGTCTCTCATTTGCCAACTATGTCTTATGGCAAGTGTCTCTAGCAAACTAGATGAAGAGATCTAAATTCCACTACCTATCATTGATGATGCTGTTATGGAGACATTGGAGAAGACCAACACTACAAGTCATAGAGCTTGCACTTCTTCTTCTGCCCCGAGTTCCTCTTAGACAAGACACAAATCCAACATTCCCATCTCAGAGCTCACTCTTGGGGATCTTCAGGATTAGGTTATGGAGCTACAAAATTACCAGGAGCAATTTTAGAAGTGAACTGAGCAGCAACTCAACTATTTGGTGGATCATAGCATCACGATGAATGAGATGTTCAAGAATGCCAGTTTCTTTTAGGGTTCTAATTATGTTGTTTTTCCCACTTCCCCCTACCTTTTCGCCAGATTCCCCATCAGCTATTGATGAATAGTCCACTGATTAGTGTGATGAGTAATCTGACCCACTTTAAGGAAGTCCTCCTTCTTCATATCTTTATTCTCACATTGAGGACAATGTTTACTTCAAGTTTGGGGGAGCAGTTTTCTAGTTTTTTGTAGTTTTGTTTAGATTATGTTTAAAAATGCTTAAGTTTGAAATTTGCACTCAGGTGTCTTTTGTTTGGATTATGTTTAAAATGCTTAGTTTGTTTGGAATTTACATGATTGTGTCTTTTGCGGAATATGCATCCAAGAGAAATTGTATGCTAACATATTGAAACTGAATATGATGACTCTCTCCAATTAATTGCTAACATAGGTTGAGTTTTTTATTACCATTGCATATGATTTGGAAAGAAGGATATATACTCATTGTGATTTAATGAGTCTTGTAAAAGGTCTTTCCTTCTTATGACCAATGAATTTTTTTTTTCAAGCAAATGTTATGATCATGTGAAGTGTATGCAATTCAGCTAACGGTGTTGTGAATTCATTGACTTATTTTGATTGACACAAGCATGTTAGAACTTGTTTGATTATCCCTTAAGGCAAAATCCTAGTCAACATATTTATTTGGAAGTGATTTAGGCATTCTTTAATCAGTTTGAGCCTTTCAAGCCAACCTAGTACATTTAATGTCACTAGTGTCCCTGTTGAGCCTAATGAAAGAATGACACATGCAAAGCATGTAAAAAACCATCATTCAAATTTTCTTCTTGTAGCCTCATTATCTAAGCTTATTTAACCTAGAAAACCATATTTCAACTATTTAGAGATATACATCATTTGCATGGTTGTTTTAGAGGTATGAGTGAAGCAAACAAAAATGAACTTGGGGGTGTTAAATTGTATATGTCAAAAAATAAAAATAAATAAAACAAAAGGGGGACAAAAGAAAAGTCAAGCAAGGAAAGAGGTTTAAATTGGGGGGGATCACATTCCATGAACTCAAAAGAAAACAAGTTTGGGGGTGTGATGGTAATACAGCCTAGAATAAAATAAACATAAATATGAGAAAACCCCAACAAAAAGTAAGAGAATGAACTTCCATGAGCACTTCAATTATAATCTCTTACTTTGTTATTCCTTGTACCCTTTCTTTATGAACCAAACCAAAGACCCTAGTGCAAACTTTACAAAGACCTATTGATCTGAGTAAATAGAATTTTCTACATTAGTGGAAAGGGATTGTGAAAAGCAAACATATGATATACTTTGTAAAGATCATCAGAATCATTAGTTCACCCATTGTTGAGTGATAGATATGTGTGGAGCTTGAGATTTACATAACACATATAATCACAATTTTCACTTCATGAAAGGATTGATGAAGTACGAGTTCATGAAATTACTTTGGAAGTGTATTAAATGAACTTTGAATCATGTGTATATGCATAATTTATTTGGCATATGTTTGATTCTCTGAGAGAGATTTTTTCTAATCATTTCACTAGCTTGGTTACTATTTTGCCAAGGATGATCAAAAGTTAAGTTTGGGGGTATTTGATATGTCCATTATATACCATATTTTAATACCCAAATTTACATGTTTTGGAACCTCATTTGGCATATTTTATTGATTTGTGACTATATTTGATGACACACTATATTTAATTGAATTATTTAGTTTTTCAGTCAACAAACCAAGTTAGAGAAAAGTTGAATGTGAACATGCAGTTCTTTAATGCTACTTCTAACATTGATTGAGATGGATTTAGAAAGATTGGGTAACATAAGAGTCGAAGATCTATCCAACGCAACAAGAATCATCCAATTCCAATAATAAATGAAGAAGATATGATCAAAACAGTGAAAACATCTTGAGTGGACAGCATTCTAGGGCCACCGGCACCCACTCTTGCCGTCGGCGCTGGAGATGGATAGTTTGTGGAAAAAATTGCATAAACTGTTATTTGAACTAGTTTTTAAGAAAGTTTTGGGGAGTCTTCAAGGGTTGGTTGGTTAGGGTTTTGGAGAGCACTTGGAGGTTAAAGTTTCGAGGATTTTTTAGCAAGTTTTGGAAAAGTCTTTGAGGAAGAGAAGATCAACTTGGAGATCAAGAGGTCTGAGGTTGTTACCAAGGAGTGAAGAACAAGTTGAAAAGGGGGAAGACATTGATTTACTTTGGTTTTAATTATTTTTCATCCTTGTCTTTGTGGTTTATCTTGGAATTGGAACTATGATGATGTTCAAATTTTGTTTGTTTGATTTATTTTACATCATGAGTGGCTAATCTCTCTTTTTCTAGACTAGAGATGGATTTTATGTTGAGTTCATGGTATAATAAATGATTTTCTTATTTGGCAACGCAATTAGGTTTATTTGTAATATTTGATGTGTAAGGCTTTCAATTGATTTGTTGCCCATTGAATGATTGTGAAATTAGGGTTTGACACTTGGAAGAGGTAACCCTAATTAGGATTTAAATATCCTAATATCAAACTATAGATGATTCGGGAGAGCTTCTATGTTTTATGAAATCTTTAGTAGAGAACCATAGATATTAATGCATTCTTATTATTAAGTTTTGATAGGGATCTCAAAATCAAGATTTTGAGAATAGATATTTAACTTATCACTCGGGAGAGAGGGTTAAGTGAATTGGAATTCTCAATTTATAAACTTATGCATTGCTAAATCAAAATTGAGTTGAAATTGCCATGAATGAGACATAAATGAAATCAATCCTCTAGGATTTCCATTTATTGATTTATCCTATTCAAAGTTATTCTATTTAGTTGTTAGTTAAGAGTTATGAGTCTTCGATCATCCAAATAAAGTTAGAATTATCTATAATGATAGCTAGTGAAAGGTTGAAATACACAATCCCTGTGGATACGACACTCACTCATTACTAAACTATAAAACTTGATGTCGTACACTTGCAGTTAAATTTTTAGTGAACGTTAGTGCAGGAATATTTTAAGTGTATATAGGAAATCTTGAGTTGAGGATGGAAGAATGAGATCATTGAAGAATCAGAACCTTCTTCTCAACTCATAAATCCAAGCAAAAGAGTCTAAAAGTTCAATTTTTGGATGCAAGGAAATGATTGAATAAATAAAGACTATAGCCCAAAAATCTTCAATCTTCAGATAGATATGACATCAGAAGCTTGATAGTAAAAGGTAAAAGCTTAGTCAAGACTGACAACAATACTTATGAGCTCAAAAAATTAATCTATGAAAGAAAGTGCCAAAAGAGATAAGTTGTTGGACTTGATTATATTTCTTTCATTACTATATACTCTAAATGCCTTTGAATAAACTACATTGGATTTGAATTAAGTTGAGTTTATTGCATTGAGCTAAATCATGTCAAAAATCTTAATAAACCTTAAAATGATCAAAACTCTAATATTGTTACGAGGCATAGCCAAGCATGTTTGGGAAACTTTACAATTTAAGGTCTCAAATAGGAATTCCATTCCTAGTCATTCCTTCTATAATAAAGTTTATTGGCTTGATCTCACATAAAGAACTAGAATTAAAAAGCAAAAGCCCCATAGAGATAACAATCATAACACATAGGAAGCTAAAATAAAATTTCTTTTTAACATTAATAAAACTTTAGTAAAGAAGATAAATGTTAAACATCCAAAAAACATCTACCTTCTTAAAATGTTAATAGCCAGATCAAAACTACCATTAAGTTCAAAACATTTAGCAAAAGAAATTAAAAATAGCTAATCCTTTAAAATGTCAATAACTGCTAACAACTCCATAATCCTGTCCTGAGTCTCAGACAATTCCTTCTCCAATGCTTTAATTCTATCGATTATCTCTCTATAATTATACACCAGTCAATCAAAAGAAGATCTGTAGATACATTTATCTTCTTAGCAAACTTTGACTCTTTTCTTAACTGTCTTACCTCCTCTTCCAAAAAGTGAATCTTATTATTTTCCTCACTTATCTTTGGCTCCATTGTTTCCCGAATGTTAACCTCATATATTTTCTATCCAACTAAATATCATAAAATACAAGGGTCACAACTAGTCTTCAAAAGAAATATAAATACTATGGAAGTAATCATTTAATTGGCAGCTCAAACAGAAAATAGATCTTCACATTTCAGAAACTCAGACAAGGTGTAATAGGATCATGCATTATAATTATGAATAAACTATGGTAAAATATACATATCCAATATTTAAATAGCTATAAAAATGATCCCATAAAAAGTACAAATCACTAAACATAAAATTTCATAAGAGACCAGAAAAATTAAGAAACTATTAATGTGAGTATAAAAAATTACAATATTACATATAAAGAGTTTAGATCAAAAAATAAAAAATATTTAATCAGCTAAAACATTAACAATTGCTTCCAACTCTTTAACCCTCTGATGAGCCTTGGCTAACTCTATCTCCAAATGTTTAAAGCACTCTACGGCCTCCATATAAGCCGTGAAGTTCCTAGTTAAGAAATGAATAAAATGAAGATTACTACCCCTAACAGAAGCCAAATCAATCTTCAGTTGCTTAATCTTATCCTGATGAATCAGACATCTCTCTATAGCCTCAAAAGTTGCATCATCATTTTCACCTTGAATCAACTTTATTGAAGAACTGGAAGATGCCATGATCACCTTGGTAAGTAGTGAAGGGTCGTCTCTTCTCCCTAATCCCTATGCACAAGAAAAGAGAAAGACGGATGCTTCTCCACTTCCCAAGTAATCCGTCAACTCCACCATTAATACTTCTAACCAACACTCCTGATAATAATTACAGAAAACCATTAAATAAAAGAAGATGCACATTAACAGTAAACCATGCATTGTTACCACATTTATATAAAATCATTCTTTTTACATTTGGCATATAAATATGATTTTGATGAATAACACTTGCTAATTGATTTTTGTCTGATTATTGTTCTTTTGCTTCTTTTAGTAATAAAAAAGTTTAATTATCAAAATGCTTAAAAGATGTTTGATATTGTCATTATAATCAACCTAATATTGACATTAAATCATGGGAAAGAAATTGAGTGATAAATTAAAACTGAAAGGGGTAGAGAAAATTATAATCCATATAAAACAAACAAACAATATTCCAAGGTTCAACAAAATATGGGGAGAAGAACTTAAAGAGAGATTATATAAATAGGAAGAAAAATATAACTAAAGGGAGAGAAATAAAATTAAAGGGGGAAAGCAATATGATTATAAGGAAAATCATTTTGATCATGACAAAAAGGTGGAGAGAAATAGAAGAAACTTGAGTAATATGAGTGACTTGTGTGAGTCAGAGTTAGGAAAATGATAAAAGGGTCGAACTAATAGGATTATATAGGTCAAATATTTAGGGGGAGATTAAAAAATTGAATTATTTTCAACAAGTCCTCAAAGTTTTGTCATCATCAATAAGGGGGAGATTATCAGTATTATTAATATGATTTTGATGATAACGAAACTCGTAAGACGTTTATATGCTTAAATCTCTAAAAAATCATAAATATGGCTATGAATTGATAAACATTAATTGACATAAACATATAACCATGAATGATTAATTATACAAGCATACATTCCTCACATTATAGTGCGCATAATATTAATTACTCTTTACTGCATAAATTTTGCTAAATCATACTAAGTACATAATTACTTAAGCTTCCATATTATGCATTTAATGAAAATGTATATTATCCTTGCTTTACAAAATATTACAATCACATGAGGATAAAATACATTCTGATATTATATATGAAAGCTAAAAATGTAGCAAGTGCAGAAAAGTTCCAGGGCAGGATAATGATCGTCTACAACAAACTGCCACAACAACCTGCTACGTTCCAAAGGAGCTGAACTGATAAAAATGATAGAAAAAGAAGAAGAAAATAGAAGGTTTGGAGACAAGGAATAGGGAAGGTTGCATTAGAAAGCATCCATGAAAAAAAGTAATGGGAGACGAATAAGGCTTCGAAGATGCGTTATAACAAGTTTGCGTTGTCTGTCAACCTCAAAAAGAAAATCTTAACAGACAAATGCAAGACAAATGAAGTTGAAGACAAAGCCATAGTCAAAGGGCATAAAGTTATTTGAGAAATTAGAACTATCTACACCAACCAGAGAAAAGTTATCTAAGATAAAGAAAGAAGAAGAAGATCTATCAAATACTCAAACAAAGGAAGAAAGATGTAATTGCGGCCTAGACGATCATGCACAAAGAAGAGAAAACTTTATCTGATCTACAAAGTTAGAAGAATAGATTAGTCTGAGGAGAAAAAGGCAATATGAAAAGATGAGGGAGTGCACTTCAACTGAACCAAGATAGATAAATGAAGATTGAATAAACAAAGAAGTTGTAAGAACAAACCCCTTCTATTGCTGGAAGTGTGCAGAACAGTTGAAAATCTTTACTTCATTTGTAGGTCATAAGTTCATCTATTACTTGTGACATAAAAGTATTAACTAAAGCAGAAGATGAAGTAGAAGCTGCATAGTGTGTATAGACAAAGCCGAATAGACAAAGTGTTTCTTGGACAAAAATGGACTTCAACAGACAAAGGCACGGTTGTCTACAACTTACAACCGATAAACCCATACGACGTGACGGGTACTCCATCCAAGACAAGTAGAACATAGTTCATCTATGGCTTACATCAGATGAATACTACACTTTGTCTATTTGAGCAAGTTAAAACAAGCTTTGTCTACCATCTCTAACAGATAATGAGAAATAAAAGAAGAATACAATACTTCATCTATTAGAGCAATACAAAGTGAACTTTGTTTGCCACCTCTAATAGACAAATGAAGAATAAAGAAAACATTCTGATTTGTCTATTTGTATAGAAGGAGAAGTTTGTTAATCAATTAGTGCAACTTTGTTAGCACCACCTAGAGTTAGTCTGTTATTTACAAAAGATAAAGCACATACACAAAGGATCGATCATCGATCAACAGACAAATCTTCTAGAGGAATTCAGATAGATAAAACAAAGTTTGTCTATTAGTCAGTTCAACTTTATTTATACCATTCAAAGTTCATCTGCTACTTACAATAGACAAATCACTCTTATGGAAGTTCGACTGATTCACAAACCTAAGAAGAATTTGTCTGCAACTTATGGTAGACAAATGCAGATAGAGAAAGGTTGTGATTTGTCAAAGGAAAAATTAATTTATGTGACTAGCATTTAAATGACATCTGCACTTGTGTTGACATTATGCAGACTTATATCAGTCACTAATTTTGACAATAAGTAGTGCTGCAAGGTTTTTAAAGATGTGACAAGTCAAACAAGGAACACCTTTTAACACAGCTCATCCTCTTATCTGAAGGGCTATGTAGCAGCTCGAGACAAAATAGAAAGACCTAGAGTTGAAGAGTAGAAAATTCAAATGGTCTTATTCATTCAATGTTGCTCTTGTTTTTACACTCAACAAAACCCATATTCTCCAATGGTCGAGAATATAAAGAAGCTATTTTAAGGAGAAAAGGTGGGATGATTCAAAGGTGGTGAAGGAAAGCTTTTCAAATGTGCTTGAAACTATGCAAAATTTTCAACCTATGGCCTATAGCTTAAACCTTCAGTTATCTATCCTTGAACTTA
Organism: Pouteria campechiana; assembly: GCA_036873735.1. NCBI lineage: Eukaryota > Viridiplantae > Streptophyta > Magnoliopsida > Ericales > Sapotaceae > Pouteria > Pouteria campechiana. The sequence goes on along the minus strand of JAYJMB010085683.1, from coordinate 11,826 downwards.
AACCTTCATATCATTATGGCCATTATCTTTACATTATGAGGAGATTTTTTATATTACAAAGAGCTAAAAGAGAGATCAAATCTTCCCCTGTGCTTGAGAGAAAAACTATCTAAAAGTATGTAATTTTTTAGTAAACTAGAAATTAGAAAGTTGTTGGTGAGCCCTAGAAAACCAACAAGTTTGCTGGTGATCTTTGAAACCAGTGAGTTTATGGTGAGCTCATGAAAAACACATTGTATCAGTTGTTAGTGATCTTTGGAAAACCAACAAGTTTGCTGGTGACCTTTGAAACTAGTGAGTTTCCTGGTGAGCTTGTGAAAACTAGAAGAGTATTGGAAGCACTAGGTATTTTCATTATATAGTATATAGTGGAACCCAAGGTACAATTAGTATGTGCTCTTGGAAGAGTGGATGTAGGGATGAGGTCCTGAACCATTATAAAAATCATTTTTTCTATGTGGTATGTTTGCCCATTTGTTTTATTCTTCATGCATTTTACTATTTTTATTATTCACTTTTCATCACACCACACATAAGCCCGAAAAGAGGAAAATGATCTAACAGGAGTTAAGCAATAAATTTTATTTACCCAATTCACCCCTCCCCTCTTAGGTTAAGCCATCCTATGGGATTTTATGAAATGAACTTGAGCAAAAAAATATTTTTTGAAGAAAATAAATATAGAAAAACATAAAACAAGCCACATTAGTAGAGGATTCCAAAAGGAACTATTTTTAAAACAAACCGCCTTTAAAACAAAGATGTAGAGGTCACAATAAAACAACATAGACTAAAAATAGAAACAAGATGTAGGTAACAAAAAGTGGAAGATAAGAAACAACCCCCCCTCCTCCCAAACTTTAGAACAACATTGTCCTCAATGTAGAATAAACATGTAAGGTGCAAGGACTTCCCTAAAAGAGCTTAGGTAGCATCATCAATATCTTCATCTTCAATTTCTTCATCATCCATTTCTTCATTATCTGTTTCTTCATCATCTTCCTCTTGATCTGCATTTTCATCTTCAAGGTTAGGTGCATTTGTAGATTCAGTTTCAAATTTAGATTCATGGGTAGCTGTAGGTGGAAACACTGGAGGTGGTGAAATTTAGATTGTATTAGGAAGTGTGGAAGCTAAGGTAATGTGGCACTGCATCAAGTAGTCAGATAGTTGTTCCTGCCTAGCAAAAAACTGATCAAGTCATCCAGCTATCTATTGCACTTCAGTACGCAAGGCTTCATAATCAACCCCAGGATGAATTGATAGGATTCTGCCCACTTGTCGAGACATGCTCAGCTGTGACTATGAAGTGCTTGAACATGATATTTTGGGCAAAATTATTCGGATTATACGCGAAGTGATTGCTAGTTTAGGATGTTGGATTTCTTCATTAGGACTCATCATCACTTCTACTTGCAGGCATAAATCATAGATGAGTGATGGGTAGCCAAATCCTCCTAACCTTGTTAACCCTTGTGCCATATGTAGAATTGAGGCCTCTATGATCTTCCCCACATTGATGGATGGACCTGCCTACATTGTTCAATATGGCCCTTTCCTTGGAGACTTGTGAGATATGATTGGTGGGGAGTAACTTAGTCGAAATGAAATAATGCCAGACTTTGGCTTCTTCTTTCAAGTAGTTAGTTGGAAAATGCAGTAAGGCATTTTAAGGACTTGTCCATTGAGTACCTGGCTTAGCTAGAAATTAATGATATCATCATAGTTGGGGCCTTGATCCTTCAATGTACTGTGATCATCCTCAGGCAAATCAGGGAGTTTGAACTTCTAATTGATTGTCTTTCCATCATAGGGGGCCCATTTGCCTCTCACCGGAGCCTTCAAATTTTGATGTTCTCTTGCATTTGCATAAAATTCTCTGATGACGGGAACCAATGCTGCTCCTGGATGTTTGTTAAACTCTTCCCAATTTTTCTCCCTTATTATCCTTTTAAATCTCCTCATTTGGTTATCAAAACCCCTCTCCTAAATACACTTCTTCCCAACAATTGATCTTTGATACCTCTCTACTGCTCCTGGACTCACAAAAGTGGGTGGTATGAGACCATTCTGAGAAGAACTACCTTGCTGCTTCTTTATAGCCATCCATCAAACACTTGAAGCACAACAAATGTCTAGTTTAATACACCCACTTTCCTTTATAATGGCTAGCAATTTCACATACACGAAGAATGCCTTTTTACCCTTTAATCACATCAATGCACCTTTGCACAATCAACAAACATAAATTCCCAATAGACTCATGCTTCAATTAACCCACATTGCACATAGTAATTTTCATGAACACTTAGTATTCACAACCTCAATTCACACTTTTACAATTTTGTTAACTGATTCTTTTCTCTCTTTTCCATTAACAATCAATTTTTGAAAGCAAAAATGAGTTTGAATAAAGGTAAGAACTCACTTACTCCCTTCGATTTCATGAAATCTACAATTACTTCCCAAGCTTCACATGTCCAGTACTATTCAAGCATTGATGGAGTGAATAGATGGAAAGCGAGGGAATGTATGTTAAGGAGTGCGGCTTCTATTTTCTTGACAATGGATGTTGAGGGGTGCGACTTCAATTTTCTTGACAATGGATGTTGAGGGGAAACTTGGAGATGAGAGGGGGGGTGTTGTGAGAAGGGGAGTGGAGAATGACTTGGGTTTTAAGAGGGAGCTACATGAACTATTCATGTTAGGCAAAGAAATGGGGGAAGACATTGGATTTAAAGTTGGGTTGGGCACTATTTGGGCATCGCGACATCTATTTTGGATGCCATGACTCTCACACGCTGTTGGGGTCACCCTTTTTGGTGCATAGCACAAATGCCATGGCTTTTGATGCTAATGCCATGGCTCTCACTTGTTGGAAGGATGTGAGCTAAAGTGCTACATTGAATGTCATGTCCCTTAATTTTAATATCATGGCTCTTGTTCTCTAGTTGAAACGACTACATTGGGTTCATTTGAATGCCGTAACTCTCAATTGTAATGTCTTAACTCTTGAATGTCTATTAAAATGCATGCTTCTAAATCATTTAATGCCACGACTCTCAATTTTAATTTCATGGCCCTTGATTGCTGACTTGAGGATGGGTAGAATATGCGCTTCAGCTGCTGAAGTGTGGCCACTCCTTGATATTGTGGATCCTTAAAAGGTGTGTGCAACCTCAAAATCAGAGATTAAAACATATTATTGTGGATGAAGTTAATGAACTAAAACATGATTTAACTTTGAAAATGACTAACTAAAACTAAGTCTACAATAATCAAATCTACAAAATATGCAATTGACAACTACATTAAACCAATTCCAAAATAATTATGCAAATAATTACCAACTAAAACATGATTAGAACTTAAAATTGACTAGCTAAGACTATTGATCAGAATTCAACTAATGCAAATAACAAATATCTAAGGATTAAACTAATGCAGTAACAATTAAACTAATGCAAACTAAACAAATAGAAGGTTCAAAAACTTGGGTTGCCTCCCAAGAAGTGCTTAAGTTATAGTCTTCAGCCAGACTCTTCCTCTTCAGGGTTATTCAAGCTTGATAATCATCTTGAGATGATCAATGCCACCCACATAGTAAGGCTTCAATCCCATTGACTTTGAACTGTTGGTCCCTAACTGGATAGTAGCTCAAGAGGGGGGTGAATTGAGCTTTTAAAAATTTTAGCTAATAACTTAAGTTATGTACTTAAAATAAAATGAAGAATAGCTTGCAGTACCACATAGAATTTTTATAGTGGTTCGGCCCATCCTGGATTCCTACTCCACTTCTTTGAGTCACTTTCCTTTACTGAACTCAGGTTTCACTATAACACTTGTTGGTTTTGCAAGCTCATCAACAACTTACTAGTTTTACAAGTTTACCAGAAACTCTTACACATTGGTTTTCAAGATTATCAACTAACTTACTAGTTTATTTTTTGAAGCTAACCAGAAACTTTTACAAACAGTTGATTTTTTAGAGCTTACCAATAAACTCTTCCTTTTGAGGTTAATGTAGATCTGATGTTGAAGATTCTGAATGTTTTAGCAGTGACGTAGTAGCTGGAATTGAATGATGGAAAACTATGAATGCTTTTCTCTTAATCAACAAAAATGATTTTTAGTATAATCTCTCTGTTGTTATTAAGTGTCGTCTTACTCCTCTATGTATAGGATTTGAAATTTTAGCCATTGCAACCTTTGACACCATTTTCAAACTAGTTAAGCAGGTTTAGTGACAACTTTTGCAATTGTATGGAGTTCAAAAATTCTGAGTGCATCCTCAGAACTTTTGTGCTTCGATTTATACTTTAATTGAATTTCTAAGGTGTTTCTATAGAACTTCTATGGTAAGTAAATTTTTGGTAGTTTTCTCTTCAGAATTTCTTTCCATTATCTTATTCTTCAATGGTCATCTTTGAGTCTTCTGAGCTTGTTTTTGTGTAATGTATCACCATTTCTGTGTTGCTTCCGTGTGATAATGCTTTTGCATTTCTTCTATGTGTCATGATAATACTTCTACTTTGCTTCTGATTAGTGAGACATTCTTCTGCATTCTGTGCAACATGATGATGCTTCTGCATTACTTCTATGCACTTAGAGAAATGTTATGAATATCTGAAGTGTCTTCTAGGTTGATTATGTGTGTAGTGACAGTACTTCTGTATTCCTTTTGTGCATCATATTCATGTTCTGTTTGACTTCTGTGTAGCATTGAGTTTCTTCTAACATGCTTCTATACAACTGACTTATCTTCTATACTTCTATTTTTCTTCTGATGTTTGGTATTATTGTATTCTAATTCTAAAGAAATTCTAGGATGCTTCTGATTTGGTTCTAGATTACATCTTATATCTTTTGAGTGCTTCTGAGTTACGCATTTTATTTCTGAAACACTTTTGCGTTACTTCTAATTTCTTCTTAACTTCTGATCTTTCATGCCGAGCCTCTAAGCAAGTTCTGAATTGCTTCTTAATGACTTTTGAATATCTTTTTATTTAGCATTCCTTTGTATATCTTCCTTTGAAGGTTTACTATAATGATTTTATAGTTAACACCTTTGTTTAATTTTCTTAATTTGTTTTGATGTTTAATACTGTAACACTTGGAAAGCAATTTGTTAGTACCTTAATTCTTCACTCATTTATTTGTTCATCATTAAAACTAAGTTGTTTAATCTCATTCATCATTAAAATCAAGCTTAGTAAAGGGGTCAGCCTTAACATTCTCCTCCTTTTTGATGATGACAAAACATTTGAGCAATAAACTTTTCATAAAAATTTCAGAATATGCAATATATACAATGTACTCCTTAGTGGGGCTCCCCCTACATGGGTAAGCTCCCCTTAAGTATGTATACCTTGAATGTACTTAATTACTCTTTTCTTATTTTTATTTTTCTCTAGTATTCTCATATTTTTCTCCAATACTTTCTTATTTTTCTCCCTCTTTTTATCATCATAAAAAAGAATGCAGTAAAAGGGAATAAGTAAGAGATTGCATTATTATGATAAAACTTTGTACATCAAAATGACATTTCACAATTATATAGCAAAGTACACTAGAACAGAAAAATTTACATCATTGCAGTTTAAAATACATCAAAACAAGTAAATGACAATGAAGTAAGATTAGAAATGAAATGACTATAGTCAAAAAATAGCAATCATAGATAAATGAGAAATAAATATGTAATTGCAGCATGATCAGTGAATTATCCTAGGTTTTCTAGTGTAGGTTTTAGGAAAGGAAGGCTTAGGTTGAGAGGATAGTGGTTTTGGGGATGGCTTGGGTCTTTTTGGTGGAGGAGGTGGAAGAATGGGTCTTTAGGGTTGCAGAAGGAGGTTCATGAGTATAAGTTGTGGGTCCACAATCAGAAACATAAATGAAATCAATACATTCATAAAATTATGGATCTAGCAACTTAGGAAAAGATATAGGAGTCCCTTTTAAGAGGGCTTTTGTATTGGCATTCATCCTAGTTGTATACTCTTGGTGGTACAAGGTGATTTGAGAGAGAGGAGCCTTTTTGTGTTCTATTGGAGGTGGAATTCTTGGATTTCTCTTGGGTTTAAAAGATAATGGTTGGGATGGAGGTTTTGGTTTTTGGATAGTAGGTGATTTTTTGGGGGTTTTGGCTTTGCTAGAAGGGGGTGGAGTAGGTTCAGGTGAAGAGGATGGTTGAGAATATCTTATCCTAAGTCAGTGTTGGATGGGTATCAAAAAGCTAAGGATATGGAGGAGGAAGATTCTCAACAATTTCTTAAAGATTTGCATTTGAGTAGAATGCGAATTCCTCCCCAGTCATAAAAATGTTATTAAAAGTTCTTGAGGGAGATGGAAATGTATTTCTAAGTTTTGTAAACTTTGGAAGTGAGTGAAGAAGTTTCTCATAATTTTTTTGAAGGATTGACTCTTTATCAAGAATGTGAATTTTGTGATCCTTGGAAGTCAATGGTGGATCAAGAAGAAGTTAAATCCTAAACAGAATGCTAGGATTTGTGATTTCTGTGAATGGAAATTCTTGAGGAAATAGAATGACGGATTGTGAAAGAAATATATGAGTAATTTCAGAGTTGATTTCTAATTTGTTCCTAAACTCAAAGTATGTCATCCTTGTAGGTTCCCGTAGGCTGGCTTAACCCAAGAGGGGAGGGGTCCAGAACATGATGAATCGTCTTTCCCTTCTTCTGAAATCTCCCTCATTGAGAATCTGTAAGGGCTGTTCTTGATATGTTAGATCATTTTCTATGTGATACTGCTCTGCACGTAGTACATGGGTTGGATCTAAAACATATTTCTTCAACTAAGAGATATGAAATACATCATGTATTCCAGCTAATGATGGTGGTAATGCTAATTGGTAGGCCATTCCACCAATGTTATCTAGAATCTCAAAAGATCCAATAAATCTAGGACTTAATTTTCCTTTGACCCCAAATCTTGTAACACCGCTCGTGGGTGAAATATTCAGGAACACATGTTCTCCAACAGCAAATTGAAGATCTCTGCGTTTCCCATCTGCATATTTCTTCTGTCTATCTTGAGCAATCATAAGACATCTTCTAATCACTTGGATCACTTCTGCAGCCTGTTGGATTATCTCAGGCGCTAACTTCATCCCAAAACATTAGTGTGCGACATCTTTTCCCATATAATGCTTCAAATGGGGCCATTCTGATGCCTGCTTGATAACTATTATTATAAGCAAATTCTGTCACCGATAAGTGTTTATCCCATGTTTCTCCAAAATCTAGAGCACAAGCCCTCAACATATCTTCCAATGTCTGAATGGTCCTTTCTAACTGGCCATTACTCTGAGGATGATATGTAGAACTAAGACAACTCTGTCCCCATTCCTTCTGGCAACTTCTGCCAAAATTTAGATACGAATCTGTGGTCTCTATCTGATAGAATGGAAAATGGTGCCCCATGGAGTCTAACAATCTCCTTTAGGTATAATTCTATCATTTGTTCCATGCTGAATTTCTTGCAATATTGTTAGAAGTGTACAGATTTTGTAAGTCTATCCTCCACAACCCATACTGCATCAAATTTTGTCACTATTCTAGGCAGAGCTATCACAAAATCTATTGTAGTCTTATCCCACTTCCACTCTGGGATCTTTAGAGGTCTTAATAAGCCTGCTTTCTTTGATGGTCAACTTTGACCCATTAACACACTAAACATTGTGCCACAAATTGAGCTATTTCCCTCATCATATTGTTCCACCAATATCATTCTCTAAGATCTCTATAAATCTTGGCGTTTCCTGGATGTATTGAGAATGTTGATTGATGAGCCTCCTCCATGATTTTTCTTCGGAGGTTAGCACTGCTTGGCATGACAACTCTATCTTGGAATAATATTATTCCATCTGCCCCAAATCTAAAATCAGAAGTCTCTCTTCTCTCTAATTTATCTTGAATCTCTTGAGCAAATGGGTCTTGCTTTCGATTTGTCTGAATCCTCTCTAGCAAGGTAGATCTTATCTATAAAATACTGAGTTGGGGGTGACCACCTCCAGTTTTAATTCTCTAATCTGTCTGATCAACTCCCCTTGCTTTGTAAGCAATCTTGCCACATTGGCATAGGAGTTATGACTAAGGGCATCTGGCACTATATTGGCTCTACCAAGATGATGCTAGATCATGACATCGTAATCCTTCAATAATTTTAGCCATCTTTTTTACCTCAAATTTAACTCTTTTTGAGAAAAGATGTACTTTAAACTTTGATGATCTGGGAAGATCTATGTTTTTTCTCCATACAAATAGTGTCTCCAAATCTTTAGGGCAAACACTACTGCTGCAAGCTCTAGATCATGCATGAGATAATTCTGCTCATGTGGTTTCAGCTGGCATGAAGCATATGCTATCACTCTACCATGCTGCATGAGTACACACCCTAGGCCTTTTCTAGAGGAGTCACTATAAATGACATATTTGCCTCTATTATCTGGCAAGGCTAAAATAGGAGTTGTTGTCAACTGCCTCTTCAATTCTTGAAAACTTCTCTTGCACTCATCTGTCCATACAAATTTAAATTTCTTATGTGTCAGTCTTGTTAAAGGCACTGCAATAGATAAGAAGTTTTCTATAAATCTTTTGTAGTACCCAGCCATTCCTAAGAAACTGCGTACTTCTGTTACTATAGTCAGCCTTTCCCAACTGACTACCACTTCAATCTTCTTAGGGTCTACCAATACTCCAGCTCCACCAACTACATGTCCAAAGAAGGCTATATTGTCTAGCTAAAATTTGCAATTCTTGAATTTAGCATATAATCTATTTTCTCTGAGGACCTGAAGTACCTCTCTTAGTTGAATAACATATTCTTCTTTACTCTTAGAATAAACCAAAATATCATCGATAAATACCACCACACATCTATCTCGGAATTGATGGAATACTCAGTTCATCAAATCCATGAATGCAGCCGGAACATTCATCAATCCAAATGGTATCACCAAAAATTCATAATGTCCGTACCGAGTGTGGAATGTTATCTTTGGTACGTCACTATCTTTGATTTTTAATTGATGATAGCCGGATCATAAATCTATCTTCGAAAAGATAATCGATCCTTATAACTGATCAAACTAATCATCTATGCATGGCCAAGGGTATTTATTCTTGATAATGGCTTTGTTCAATTCTCTATAATCGATGCAAAGCCTCATACTTTCATCCCTTTTTTTCACAAACTAAACAGGTGCTCCCCATGCCGATACACTTGGGCAGATGTAACCCAAATCTAATAATTCTTGCAATTATTCCTTTAATTCTAGTATCTCGGCTAGAGCTATTTTATATGGAGCTTTGGAGATTGGACCTGTCCTAGGGACTAGATTGATCGTGAACTCTATCTCCTTGTCTGATAGTAATCCTGATAATTCTCCTGAAAATATGTCAGGATATTCACATACCACCAGTATATCTTCTAGAGCCAAGCTCTTTCCTTTTATGGATAGCATCGCTATCATAAATTCTTGGTTGCCTTGTCTCAGCATCTTAATTGCATGCAATGCGGAAACCAAATGTGGAATCTTTCTTTGGTTTCCTTCAAAGACCACTTTTGTCTGGTTACTCAAACTAATCTTGATCTTTCTTTCTATGAAATTTATTCTCTCTACCCATTTACCCATCCAATCCATCCCTAGAATCATTTCTAGGTCTTTCATTGGCATTACAATAAGGTTACAGGGCATGCTCATCTTTTCTATCTCTACAAAACAGTATGGACATACCTGATCCGTGATTAAACTATGACCCATAGGTGATACTATTAACATCTCATTATCTAGTTTGTCAGTCTTTAAATTGTATTCTCTAACAAACTCAGAAGCAATAAATGATCTATCTGCCCTAATATCAAATAAAGTATGAGCAAATAAATTAGCAATACGAAAAATGTCAATTATAGTATCTGTTGGGGCTCTGACGTTCTCTGGATCAATGGCAAAGACCTTAGCTTTCATTCTCTCTTGTTGCCTCCATCCTGTAGGTCTCCCCACCGAACATCCTTCTTAATTCTGCTGTGATTGTTTGCCTCGCGTCTCTCCCTTATTCGAGCATTGTCTAGTGACATGTCTAGGTTGCTTGCATAAGTAGCATCTGAACCCAACAGTGCAGTCTCTGCCATGGTGGTCTTTCTGTCTGCAAAGCAACTTTCTTTCTGGAAATTGCATTCTCCAGAATGATATCTCTGACATGTTTCATATTTCCTGACTTGCTGCTTGGAAGGATGCTGATTCTTACTCTTAAATGTCCCAAACTTCGAAGATGAACTTGGGCATGATACTGCTTGTTTCTTGAAAGGTGGTCCTTCTCTGTTGATCGGAGGCTGTCGTTTCTCAATGACTCTGATGGTTTCTTCTAGCTCTTTCTCTACTTCTAGAGCCCTCTCCATCACCATCCCAAAAGTTTGACACTTTGTTGATAGTTCTTTGGATCTAATACCATCAGACAAGCCATCTTCAAACTTCCTTTTACCTGCCTGATCACAAGCCAAGACGTCTGGCACAAAATGCACCAAAGCAGAAAATTTTCTTTCATATTCCAACACTAACATCTATCCTTGCCTCAGATTTGCAAATTCTTGGGCTTTTTCTGCTTTGGCTGTAGTTGGGAAGAATTTCTTTAAGAAGGCTCTTTGAAATTTCTCCCAAGTGACAACCCTCCCTTGCTTTCAAAAACTCTGCTCTTAGATTCCACCACAAATCTGTGTCTCCCTCTAGTCGAAAGGTAGCAAATCTAACCTTTTGATTGTCTATGCTATTCAAAAATGAGAACTTCTTGTTCATTGTTGTGAGCCACTTCTCGGTCGTGATTCCATCTCCTCCCTCAAAAGCTGGAGGGTTTAGTCTGTAAAAATCTATCATGGCCCTTCTATCAGGTTCATCTTTATTGGCTGCAACCTTTGTTCTCATTCTTGCTTCTGCTAGTGGTACTGCTCTTGTGGTCTGAATCTCTACCACATCATCATGTATATTCTGCTCTTCTGCTTGTCTGTTGCCTCTCCCAGCTTATCTTGGAGCAGTTTCTCTAGCTAGTGGATTAGCAACCGTAGCTGGATCTACTACTAAACCCACTGGCTCTTCTGCTCTTATTTCTCTTTACATCTCTCTTGATTTCTCTGGTACAACTCTAATTGGTTGAGATGATGAGACTTGAAGTAGTCACTTTTGATTGTTTTGCAATGCTATCAAGCTTTCTGTTCAGTATCTCAAATTATTTTATAAACTCTTGTCTCATAACATTTAGGGCAACCTCTTGTTGGTTCACCCTCTCTGCCAATGTGGGAGCCTTTACTTTCTTTGCTTTAGAAGCAACTGGCTTGGCCATTGACTGGTTGGGTCGACTAGTCGCAGTCTCCTCTTGTTGTGGTTGTGCTAAAGCCATATTATCTGATTTATAAAAATGATGGAGTATCTATTAATGCTCTACACTCTCTCTTTGTACAAAAGAAAATTGAGAACTATTAATAAAATTTGGTCCACTATCAACAACATCTTCTACATTATGCTTTCGTGATACTCTTGCATTGAATTCATTCTTTTCTCTAGTATGGTTTTGCTCTGATACCAACAATGATGACCCACCCCAGGATGGCAAGGCCATGCTGGCAGTATGGTGGGTTTTCCCAAGATCTACCACACTTGAATGAATAAATGCACAACGACAAGACACGAGCCAACAAATAGTGGAAGGGAAAAGGAAATAAAATATAAAATTGTTAATTCAGTCTATTACATTCCAACCACAATAAATCTTTAAAGCAAGTCTTAAATAAAATAGTATATCTCAATAACATCAA
>JAYJMB010085672.1:0-21042 GCA_036873735.1 Pouteria campechiana | reverse complement strand
GTGGAAAATACATGGTATTATCATGTGGATTTATGGTGTAAAGTGGAGTAACGACCCCAGGAGGGCGGGGCGTTACACATAAACATTTAATATTTTTCCATTTAATCATATATCAACAAAATTAATTTTGGTATAATATCAAAAAAATCATTTAAGCATCACAAACATATCATTTCATATTATATCACTCCATATTTCAAATCATCAAACACATATTGATGAGCTCATAATATATTATATTTGTATACATAAATTTACATATTTTAGATCTTCTTTTGATGTATTTTTTAGTGGTTTATAATCACATTTGAGTAAATATTACACTTAATAGAGTTTTTTTCTATTTCCGATGTCAAAGGCTATAAAGAAGCTATAAATTATAACAGGTATCACTTTTAGGAAACTTTTGGTACTTCTAGAGTCATATTTGGAAAATGTGTTCGACATTAAAGTTGTAGAATTTATTCTTATCTTTCCAATGCATTAAGAATCACATGATTGTAATTTTGTATAAGAAATTTATGACTAGAATATTGCAACTATCTCCAGTAGCTAAAATAATGTCCAACATAACAGCTTCTAACATTGTCAAAAGGCGCCACTTTGAAGCCGAATGACTCATATAAGGAGGATGATTCAAAAAAAGTGATCAACTTAATTTTGTATCCCTTCAAATTATATATCCAAGGAATTAAGAATCATATAATTCTAAGTTTGTAAGAGAAAGTTATGATCAAAACACTGAAACTATTCCAAATGATGCGAAAATTGTAAAAAACAACTTGGGATGAAATAGACCATCGCTTATTATTTGAATTTCTTCATTATATAATTTCAAGTTGTACATGCTCAAACATTCTTATAAACATTATGGTCATGTATTTCAGGATTATTATATATGATTTTAATGATAACAAAACTCGTATTAAGATAAAATGATATGTGTGCTTAAATGTTAAGAATTATGCTTGAAACATATGCACATTCATAAAGGATTAATTACACAGGCATACATTCTTGAGATGACTTTATGATCTCCATATTCCAACTATCTTTGATTATCACTTCTTATGGTGGATCATATATTTGCACTATGCCTTATTGAATTATAATATCATGTGATTAAATAGAAATGTATATTATTCTTGCTCAACATCATGTGAAAATTACTTAAGGATAAATATATTCTATGAAAATAATATATTTCAACTAACAATATAGCAAGTGCAAGAACATGACTAGTTGCTACGACAACCTTCTACTATGCTTCAAATGAATTGTATTGAAGAATACAACTTGAGGAGAAAGAAAAAGAAGGAGAAAGTAGAGGCTTCAAAGATGAGCTACAAAGGTGCTTACTTTGTCTGTAAAATCCAATGAGAAATCTCCATAGATAATGCAATGACAAAAACAATTGAAGATGAAGCCATGGTCAGAGAGCTTAAACTACAAACTATCCATTAGCTAGAGTTTATCTAAGACAAAGTAAGGAGTAATATCATCAAGAACTCAAACAAATGTGGAAAGAAGAAAGACAAATAAATGGTCGCTTGGACAACTATGCATAATGGGGGGAAACTTTGTCTGACTAACAAAGCTAGATGAATGAATTCGTCTAAGGATAAGAAGATGTAAAGACAAAGTAGAAGTAACTTCACCTGAGCAAAACAAACAAATCAAGAATGAAGTAAGCAAGAAATTACAGGGACAAACTCCATTTGTTCCTTAATTTTGACTTTGTCTGTGGTATCAAAATTCATCTATAACTTATTATAGATAAAGTGGAAGATGAAGTGGAAGAGACAAAGTAAACATAGACGAAGCTGCATAGAAAAAGTGGCTGCTTGGACAAAGTGAACTTCAATGCACAAGCACATTCTTCTGCAACTTACTATAGATGAAGTGCAAAGCCTAATTCATCCAAGACAACGTAAAGTAGAATTTGTCTGTCACTTTCTACAGATGAATGATAAACAAAAGAAGAACACCTTACTTTGTCTATTTGAGTAAGACAAAGTAGAGTTTGTCTATCAATCAGTTTGACTTCGTCTGTGGAGCCAAAATTCGTCTGTTACTTAATATAGACAAATCAAATTCACTAAGGATCGACTGACAGGCAAAACTCATCTCATCCAAGACTTATGATAGACAAATGCAGATAGAGAGAGGTTGTGACTTGTTCGAGGTCAATTATTTATGTGACTTGCATCTAAATGGCATATGCAATTGTAATTTCATTATGCAGACATGTTTCAGTCACCATTTCTGGCAATAAGCGACATTGCAGATTTTCCAGCTATGACAAGTCAAACAAGGAACATCTTTTGACACAACTTATCTTCCTCTCTATAAAAGAATGGTGATGTAGCAGCTCAAGACAAATCAGAAGGCATGCACTATAATGGAAAAAATCACAAAGGTCTTCTTCATTCAAGGTTGTTCTAGTTTCTGCATCCTTTCCAACACACTCCTCTACAACGGTCAAGTTTCTGAAGATCTATTTAAGGATATGAGTTACTTGATTCAAAGGCAGTGAAGGAACATATTTCAAATGAGCATAATCTTATGTAAATTCTTTCACCCATGGCCAGGAGCTTAAATCTTTAGTTATCTATCCTTGAGCTTCAACCTTCATATTCTTAATGGACATTTTCTTTACATTATGGGAAGATCCTTTTGTATGACTAGAGTTGTAAAAGATCTCATCTTTCCTTGTGCTTCATTGTAACACTTTGTGAAAGTGTATAAGTCCTTTGGTTAATTTGAAAACTAGAGAGTTGTTGGTGATCTCTAAAAAACCATCAAGTTTGCTGGTGAGCTTCAAAATCAGTGAGTTTCTTGGTGAGCTCATGAAAACTAGAACAGTGTTGGGAGTACTATATTTATGCCCCTTTGAGATGGAATCCAAAAGAGTATTGGAAACACTTGTTTATACCCCCTAAAGCTGGAATCTAGAAGAGTATTGGAAACACTTGTTTATGCCTCCTAGAGCTAGAATCTAAAAGAGTGCTGGGAGCATTATTTTTATGACTCCTAGAGCTGTAATCTAGAAGAGTGCTGGGAGTACTATTGTATTTTCATTATATGGGATAGAGTGGAACCCAAGGCACAAGGAGAGTGTGCTCTTAGAAGAGTGGATGTAGGGATGGTTGCCCGAACCACTATAAAAATATTATGTGTGCTATTTGTGTGATTGCTTTACTTTCCTTGCACATTATTACTTTATTACTTATCTTATACTATATCACATACAAGCATGAAAAGAGGGAATTAATCCAATAAGGGGTTAAGCAAATGATTTTTATAAACCTAATTCACCCATCCCCTCTTGGGTTAAGCCATCCTTCAGGATCCAATAATGAATAGTAAGAATAATGGATAAGATGATGTAATTCATGACATAAGTATAACTTTTAAGTATTCACTAAGATTTAAGTTATTTTGTTAATTATTTTAAACTTAGAATTCAAACCTTAATGATGGTTATAGAAGGAATGACTAGGCATTGAATACCTATTCGAGAGCTTAAACCATGAGGTTTTTCAAACAAGCTTAACTTATGCCTTTGAACTGTAACAATATTAAGGATTAATCATTTTACATATTATTGACTTAAAATTTTAGAATAATTTAGCTTAAATCAATGAGATCAATTCAACTCAAATCCAAAGCAGTTAAATGTACATTTCAAAAAATATCAAGAATGTATAACTATAAAATGCATATGTTCAATGTACTTATATATAATTTGAAAAACTTATCTCTTTTGTCACTTCATTTTTCAATTTATGCAATTAAGCTCATAAATGACGATGCCAATCTTGATTTTTCATTTCAGCCCTTGATTTTCTTTTTTAGCTTGAAGTTTATAGAATGAGAAGATGATTTTGATTTCTCATCATTCTCCTTCTTCCAAGTGCTCTCCTTCTTCCATGTGCTTATTTCAAGCTTTTTCTTCATACACTTGAGAGATTATTGCACTTTTTCTATCATTAGCAAAATCAAATAGATGTGAGTTGTATGCAGTAACTTAAATAGTGTAATTTCTTTTTATCACAAAATAATATGCAATTAAGAATCTAGACTGCTCAGCAAAATAGAATACACGTCATTGTTTTGAATAGATCATTCTTTATTTAAATTTTTTGCTTCTTATACAAATGTTTCATTTTTCCTTAGTGTCTCTAAAATTCTATTTCAATTTGTAGTTTAGTTTTGTATCATGAATTTATTTGATTTAGATTCTTCTAATCTATGTTAAACTTTAAAGTTCTATTCATGTACACATGAAGCTATATTAAAGATAAATAAATAAAGATAGAAATGTAGATAATGATAAAATATAAAGCCATTTGAGTTTGAAAATCATATTTGCATGTAACGCCCTGCCCTCCCAAGGCTGTCACTTTATCTTTCACCATGAATACACATGATTGTACTATGATATTCTCACTTTCAGGGTGAGTTTCTCTGATATCATTTTCTGGTTACCCTAATTTTTATAGAAAATTGGACAGAGTCTCCCCTAAAAATGGGGCTGTTCACCTATGGTACAAGCATTTAACATTTGTGACAATACGTTTTCTCAATTTAAATTCATAAACACGAAATAAAACACTTCAATATTCCTTCATTCATCCACATAACATCCATATCATTCCACAGGCTCCCCCAGGACCGCGGCTGCATTATGATGATAATAAATCCACCATACCACCATACAATTTCCATTCCACATACATCATATAAATCACACTCCATTATTACATCGACATTCCTATAAATTATAATTATACATCATGAGACATAAATTAATTACAATTATAATATACATAAGATGGGAATTTCCCAATTACCATACAACTAAAAAAAATACAAATTCAACTATTATACTTTCTTAACAATCTTACTTCTTTTGGACTTGACCTGTCAAGTAAAAAAAATAAAACAAGGGTGAGTCTAAATAGACTCCATAAGTAGACCACGTAGCAATCAATAATTCAACCAAAATCAACAAAATCTAATCCATCCAAGTAAATAGGGATCCATAAGGCATCCCACATACCAATCCAAATAGATACGTTTTCAAACTCAATTCAACATTTCAACATGTCACAGCATGAAAAATATAGCATCAATTTCACATTCTAAAGCAAATTATATGCTTTGGGATGATCACTTATCCCAAATCACACATATACATATATTACGATTTACATTCATGGGATAACTACGATCCCTTGATTTTGACACCCATACACTAGAATAATAATAGCAAATATAAGCAGGGAATATCTTCCATCCCTCCTAAACTATACATTAACATAAAATATCATAATACTATATTATATGACAATCAAAGACATGCCTACATCATAGCATTTTGGAATTTTAACTAATCTCAATTGTATACATAATCACATTGAATGCAATAGGAAATTGAATATTCACAATCCCATCTAAGTCACATACACCATCATCAATTTATATATTCATATATAAGCACATTATCAAATCAATCATGGGATAATCATTATCCCCACCTAATTGCACAGGCAAAAACATGCACAACCTACTTACCTAAGAATAATCCGCTCCATAATCCACATCTTTTCAAACTCGGCTTGTTGCCTCCATGCCAAAAAACCCTACATATATCATATGAATCCTATATATTATTTACATATATATACATGATAAATGCTTATTAATATAATGGAACATAATGATTAAATTTTCAGCTTAAGGTATAACATTGTATTTTACATGATTCTATTTTTGCACCCACAGACACGGTCATAGTAAGTTATACATTACTTTCTCATACTAATTCAAAATTGAGTCATATTTTCATATTTGTTTATATAATTTCAAAGCTTAAAACTTTAGTGTTGAACACTTTTTCTAATTCAGCCTTTAAATAGGGTCGTTGGGCCCCACAAGTGATACTTTTTGCAGTCAATTATTTTTCAAGAACAGTTTTAGTAATTTAGACATAAATCCCTCATATGAATTCCAAATCAAGTTATTATTATGTAGTTTTGTAGATAATGCTAATATATACAACTGTTATGTTGACCAAAGTTACTAGTTCATCTCATAATTTGAGTCGTGGGCTCCATAATGTAATGCCTAATGATTTGGAGACTGTTACACTGTTTTAGCTATAACTATGTCATATCAACTCAGAATTTAATGCTTCTTATCTTTTTAGAAATATAATTTTAAGATATAAAAAATTTATGTTGAAAATTTTTCTAAAAGAAAATAATTTATGGGTCAAAATTGGGACGCCATCAGCATTAGATGCAATTTTAGGATGGACACGCTGGTAGTAGTGAATTTCAAGGATTTATTTCCTGAATTTTTTAGACTTATTATTGTTGAAATTTTTATACTAAATTTGTAGATTTCTAATACAAAATATTTACTATAACCCTATATTTTTATATTTATAAAATAAATTTATTTTATAGGGTTTTAATCAATCTTAAGAGAGCTACTTGATAAGCATTTTAATGTCCATCAATCTGTTTTGGTCCATTAACTGCCATATTAGGATCCGAATTAAGCCATGATTAACCCATATAATTAGACTTAATTACCTTATAAAATTCCATTAAAACCAGCCCCAATAGTTAGTGGACAGCAGGGTGTTTTCCATTGAATTCCATTTTCCAATATGCTAATTTTCAATTCTATTTCAATCAATCCATAGCTGAACTTATTTAGACATTAATTACTCATTATCATCCCTAATTATAGCCCCTAATCCAATTAAAAAATTTTGCAGCAAACCCTAGTAATTAGGGTTAATCCATGGCATAATAATTCTGCAAAAACTTCATGTTTTCAACCTATAGTCATGCTTAGTAATATGAATTAACCATTGCCATACCTAAATTTTTGGATTTCCTTGGTGGGTCCCACCTACAGCAACAATTCTTCAATTTTGGATGGTTGCCACCCTTTGAATCTGAGAGAAAATTGATGGTACAAGCCATAAATCACATATATTTGAGTTTGCTACCAATTTCGCTCACTAATTGAAGCTAAAATCTGAAATTTGAGAGAAGGGAAGAATGAGTGGAACGTGGGCAAGGGATGCAATGGAATGGAGGTGAAGAGATGCTACTGCATCTCTTTTTATTTGCAAAATTGAAATGCCGATCTATTGCCCCATGTGGTTCCATACTCATGCACTTGGAATTTTACTTTTTCTCACCTTTTTAACTTCATCTATTAGCACATATGGGCTACCATATTTGCAATTCAGATGCCCATATTAATTTCACGCTTATTAAATATGCCATCTCCCATAATTTAATATATTTTTCCTAATTAAAATTGATTTAAAGTGGAATTTACCAAAATTTAGTGACATACTCGGTATTTCACCTTTCTACTTGCATTTTTTATTTTTTTTCACTTGTTAATCATTGATTAATGTGTTCCTCCTCATCCTCACATTATTATGGATATTCCATCCATTTTCATAAATTTTCCATAATAAAATTTAATATTTTTTAATATATACACATCTATTGTTCCACCCATTTAAATTCATTTTTCTCTCAATTAAATTACTTATTTAACACACTTTGATACATTCCCAACCTTATCCTTATGTTTATATTAATAATCCACTCAATTCTATTAATTTTTCATGTCAAATTTCTCAAAATTTTAATTATAATATAATATATTCTGTCCAAACCAGCAAAAATTAACATAAATTAAAATTTGTATATTTGGAATCTTCAGGGCCTTAAAGCACACTTACCTTTCTTCCTTGACCTCTAACTTATTTAAATGTACTCTTCTTCATCCAGTTTCAAGAAGCCATTTGTCTTTTGGAGGAGTTTGATATGTCTTCTTTTCTTTATCTTCTTTCTTCAATTTACAACTCTTTGAAGAAAAAGGGATCATTCATACTTTTGGAGGAATAACATTTCTTCTTCTTCTTTGTCTTCATTATTTCTTTTCCTCCATATTTTCCTACCTACACCGATGCTCCCCTTTAACTTGTGAGGATTCCTCAATCAATTTGGCCTCTTCATTATCCTCAATATGATTTTGAGGTTATACACTTTCTTCTTTTTCTTTTGGAGGTTCTTCCTTCTTTTCTTCTACTTTTTGTTGCTCTTCTTGTTCTTCTTCTTTGTTGTCTCCTACACATAAATCATTCTCAGTAATAGCATTAGTATTACTTGAGTGCAAATAAATATGCCCTTCAAAAATTATCTTTAACCTGTCTAACATTTTGTTTCCATTTTTACAAGTTAAGCCAAACTTGCAAATATTAGGGTAGAGAGCATGGAGTAAGGCATTCATTACCTTGACATTTTCTTGTTGTGCTCTCACTTCATCCTTACTTATGCCAATGAAAATGAAATTTCATAGCTGAGGGTTATTGGCCATAAGATGTATTTCCAATCTCCTCTTCCATTGCACATAATCAAATCCATTATAATATGGAAGATGGGAGGTGAGTATCCTTTGCAGAACATAGAGGATGATAAAATTGGGTTAGTCATGTAGGTCTCTACAATTAGTTATTTAACCCACTTTGATACCACTTGTTGTTTCTCAAAGGATGGCTTAACCCTAGAGGGGAGGGGTGAATTGGGTTTATAAAAATTTATTGTTTAACCTTTGTTAAATCAATTTTCCTCTTTTCATGCTTGTGTGCAATACAATTATAAAATAAATAAGAAAGCAATAAAGCACAAGGAAAGTAAACCAATCAAAAATAGCACACACACAAACAATTCAATTTTTTATAGTTGTTCGGGCAACCTCCCTGCTCCACTCTTCTATGAAAACACTCTCCTTGTGCCTTGAGTTCCACTATCTCATATAATAGAAATGCAACAATGTACCATGCACTCTTCTAGATTCCAGCTCTTGGGGGCATAACCACAGTGCTTTCAGCACTCTTCTAGATTTCAACTTTAGGGTTAGATTCCAGTTCTAGGGGGCGTAAACACAGTGCTTTCAGCACTCTTCTAGATTCTAACTCTAGGGGGCGTAAACACAGTGCTTTCAGCACTCTTCTAGATTCTAACTTTAGGGGGCACAAACATAGTAGCTCTTGTCTACACTTAGACATTCACAGCTCTTCATGAGTCTGGTCCATACTACCAGCTCATGGCAATCACAGAAAAATAGATAGAGAAATTCAAATCACACTTTTACAAATATCTCAATGAAGCATTAGGAAGACTTGATGATTTGAGTGGCTCTCTATGTTGCAGCAACTCTTCCCTTAATGTATGAAAAAGGAGGCCTTGAAGATTTGGACAATTCAAGCTCTTGAATGAATGATGAAGGTTTGAGATATTTGGACTTTTGTTGCTTGAGGATGAGAAGGTTAAAGCTCAAAGAATTCTATAATATAAATTTAGCAACCTTCTGAAAACTTTCCTTAGCATCTCGTTAAGTAGCTCTCTCAAAAACTTGACCATTAGAGAAGGATGGGTTTCACCAAATGCAAAAATGGAGGTTAGTGAGCAGCTTCTAATGAAGAAGAATGTTAAGGTTTTCTCTTAATGGACTGCATTTCTTTTGATTATTTCTAAACCGTTGGAAAGTCTGCAACCTCATTCTTGGTAGAGAAGAAGATGATTGCTCAAAAATGAAAAACTTTTTGTAGAGCATTAAATCTTCGAACAATTTGAAAACAACTAATTTTTACTATAGCAAGTTATTGTAGCACTCGCAGAGATGACGCTTTGTCCAAAGTTAATTTCGGACAAATATGTTTGCTCAGAAAGTTTGTCTAAAGGCTACTGTAGCAGTGTTACTATAGCTAGTTACTGTAGCACTACAATAATATGACAATTTCGAGCAAATTTGTCTGCTCAAAAGGTTTTTTTGAAGGTTACTATAGATGCATTACTGTAGCATTCACAACAATAATACTTTATCTAAGATAAATCTGTTTGCCCAAAAATTTTTCTCGAAGGTGGTTGCTTTGTCTAACACTGTAGCAATTTACTATAGCAATCATGAACAACTTTTTCTGAGGTTAGTTTGGGATGAATCCTTCTTACTCAGCATTTGTTTGAAGATGATTGCTTTGCCCAATACTATAGCAGACACTGTAGCATTTCACTATAGCAGCCCTCTTGCACTTAGAAATTTTTGCACTTTTTCTACTCTTGTGATGTTGGATATTTCTCAACATATGTTTATTCATGTATGATTTATATAAGTTGTAAAGCATGAATGATCAATTTTAATCATGTTTTAGAAAACATAAAACTCATTTAAACACATTTTGTTTTTGCATGATCATTCTATGAAATACATGCCTTTATCATAACAATTTTAAATAAGATCCAAAAAAATATAATATGATAAACTAAGTTAATTACAATGTGGATCATAATGATTTCTTTATTTTCAAATGATTTGCAAATATGCTTGCATAAATAATTTTTCAATAAAATACATACTTCTTCAAGCATACTTGACTATATTTCAAGCTTCCTAAATTAACCAAGATCATTAGCATATACCAAATCTAAAATAAGTTTTATCATCATTAAAGTCATATAATAATCTCAACATTAGTGATCTTTTGAAACCTCCCAAACATTTCCGAAATTATTTATTATTCCTGCATTTGGAAGGCCCCGTACTCCTTCACTAACAAGTTAACTTTAGTCTCTTTGACCTGCTTAGTACCTTCATGTGTGACTTTTAGTTTGTCCCAAATCTCCTTTGTTGAGTCGCATGATGAAATCTTTTCAAACTCAAATGGCAACAATGCACAGTAGAGGTTGTTTGGCATCTCTTTCTACCAGTACAATGTCCTTAGCGGTATATTTATCTTTTGAGTTTGTGACAGTCTTGCCATCTTTGATGATTTTTCATAACTTATAGTCAATGATTATCAAGAAATTCTGCATACATATTTTCCAGTATACATAGTTAATGCCATCAAAAAATGAGGCTCTGGTGGTTAACTGTTCTTCAATTATAGTGTTGTGGAATGTGTTGGCTATAGGGATCACTTCAAGCAGTTAAAAATATCCAATTATCAAGAGTAACTGTTAAAGCCTGCTTTGATAGCAATTGTTGGTCCTGTGCGATGGTTAGCTCAAGTGATGGGAAAGGTGTGAATTGAGCTTTTAAAAATTTATGGCCAAATAAAAATGAAGTACTAAAATAAATGGAAATAGAGTCACACTACACAAAGCAATCGATATTTATATAGTGGTTTAGCTGAACTCAGTACCTACTCCACTCTCTAAGTTAGCCTCTCTTGTTGCACTTGTTGGTCCCAAAGGTTAGGCAAAAACCCAAGAGGGAAGGGGTGAATTGAGCACTTACAAATTATTTCTCAAGCCCTTTAGGATTAATCGTCCCTCTAGTAATTAATCACTCAATCAACAAATGCATAAATAAATAAGATAATGATTTTTATAGTGTTTCGAGTAAACACGACTCCACTCTTCCAAGAACACTTTTCTCTTAGAGTCTTGGGTTCCACTATTCCCAATAGCAAAAATACAATAGTGCTCCTAACACTCTTCTAGATTCCAACTCTAGGGGGCATAAAGAGTGCTTCAAGCACTCTTCTAGATTCTAACTCTAGGAGGCATATTCACAGTGCTCCCAGCACTCTTTTAAATTCTAGCTTTAGGGGGCATAAATTAACAACTCTTGTCTGCACTCAGACAGTTACAACTTTTCTTAAATCTAGTCTCAACTACTAGCGCAAAGAATTTTACAAGGAATGAATATCAGAAGTTTAAGCACAAGAATTTCTCAGTAAGTACAGGGGAAGGTTTCTGAAAATTGAATGTAAAAGTAAATGATCTTCCCAAAGGTAGTTGAAAGCCTTCAAAGAAAGCTGAGGAAGGTTTGAATGTAAGGCTTTTAACTCTTAAAGGATTGCAAAAGGTTTAGCTTAGATTAGTAAATGCTCTCAAGAGAATTTTGAATGATTTTCTCAATACTTAGTTAGTTCCTCCGGCTCTAACGATGCTTCATTTATAACTGCTTTGAATTATAATCATTAGTGATAGGTGAGCTCCATTAATGACAAAAGACATTCTAATTAGTGTATTTTGAATTCTTTGACTTCTATTTAATCCTCATATGTTGAAATGCCTACAGCACCGACCTTGGAGAAGATGATTTCTGGTTTCTTAATAAGCTTTGATCGAGGTATTGCTGCAATGGTTGAATTTTTTATTAATATGGAAAGAAAATTATTAATGCTGAGTGAAGACCAATGATTCGTACTAACCATAACTCATCTTTTACTTATAATAGATGAAGTATCTGTCTAGCTATTCATAAGATAAAGTTTATTTATCTTCTGGTTTGTCTTTCGTCAGTAGTAGACGAATCATCCTTTTCGTTGCTGGCAGATGAATCATCCTTTCCAGTGCTCTGTCTATTGAACTGTAGAAGCACGAATATCTTATTTCTTTAGTGCTTCATCTGTTGTAAATAGCAGACAAAGTATTCAATCATAGACAGATTTCGTCTGTTGGATTATCTGCTAAGTTTATCTTTGAACAGACAAAACTTCATTACTCTACTCGTTGAACTTTTTTGCTCTAACATACAATTCTTATTTCTCTGCTTTGTCTATTGACAGTAGACAATCATTGGCTTAACTGTGATAGATGAAGTCTTGCTTCTGCCATGCGATCCTTACTTCTCCACTTTGTCGATTGACAATAGACGATCATTGACTCACTTATGATGGACAAAGTCTTTGCTCTACCACACGATCCTTTCATCGCTCCACTGGAAGATCTTAAATCCTTTGTCTATTCATATCAAATGACCATTGGCTTAACTATGGCTTGCTTGTGATAGACGAAGTCTATTGTATGCATACTATTTTGCATTCATCAGATATAGTCTTCCACTTCGACAGATGAATGGAAATAACCGAATCCTTTTCATTCATGCTTTGTCTATTAGTTATACTTCTGCTTTGTCTTTTTTATTTTCCCAAGCTTTATCGTAATGGAATATGTTTTCTATACTCATTATTCTTAACACCAGCAACTTAATTTTGCATGCTAAAATCTTGGCAATAACCATTAGTACATAATCTTTAATCAAGTTTTGTTTGTCATTGAAACCATGCATTTATATCAACGTTCTCCCCCTTTTTATGATGAAAAAACTTGATTTAAAATTATCTCATAAAAGATAATCTCTCCCTAAATGTATGCAGATCGAAAATGTTTGCAACATTTAATCATTCAACAAGTTGCTATCTTCTGATGTTTCCCTATCTTGTTTTATATATATTCTCCCCCTGATTATTTAGAATGTTCTCTCCCTGATTAGTTAAAGATTATGCATTTTTATATTCCCTTTTTGTGATAATCTGCATAGTCTTCTCTCCCCCTTTTTGTTAGAAGTAAAAAGAAATATCCACTCTCAGTGAGTATAGGCCAAACATGAAAATAATAATAATAAAGATGTTATTTCATTTCATTTCAGTACAAGCTATGATACAAAGCAGGTTAACCTAGATACAAACATTCTAAGTTTGGGGAGATGGACAGAGAGAGAGAGAGAGAGAGATTATTGTGAACCCAAAGAGGGTGTCCACAAGGTGGGGGGATGTGCATCCAAAACTTTAAGAGGTTTCTTCAAGTGTGAGAAACCAAAGTTTTGGATAGTGGATGGGAAGATGAGGGGTCAGAGATAGATGTAATATACTTGTGTGTTCCATTCCTCTCCTCTTCAAACACCAAAGATGAAGGTAATATATGAACCTAGGCTATCTGGCAGTAATGAGATTGATAAATAGTATCTACAAAGCCAGATTTTAAAGAGAAATGCTTCTGGGAGAATTGATGGAAGATTGGTGAACACAAAAGCATTATAATCCCTCCACGAAAATAACTAAAGAACCAACGGTTGATTCTTTAGTCCTCACCATGCACTTATCTTCTCACTGTGATTTCTTCCAAAATACTCTTCTCTAAAGAATTTCATCTTCGCAATGCAAAAAAGGATTATGATTTAGGGGTTAAAATAGATTGAATATGGGGGATATACGAGGTAGTTGATATGATCTTTTTGGATAGAGAGAATAACTCATGCTAAAAATAAAATTGGATGTGATAAGGATAGCTACAAGTTAATTCTAGCAAGAAAATGAATTGTACTCTACCTCGAAAATCAAACTTCAGACAAAGCGCGAATAGGCACTATATAGAGATGACTTCATTTAAGAAGAAGTCTAGTCTTAAGATGCATATTCAACATTGCAGACTTAGGTACAAAAATGTTAAATTTTTAATTCTTAGATTATCATATTTGTCACACCTAATTCTCCTCTAATGTTGCAAAAGATGTCTAATGATAGTGGTTTAGTAAAAATATCAGCAAGTTGAGCACTTGTGAGCACATATTCTAGACATATATCATATTTTTCAACATGAACTCTACTAAAGTAGTGCCTAATTTTTACATGCTTGGTTCTCGAGTGTAGAACAGGATTCTTTATCAAGTATATGACACTTGTCATATTTAATGGGTATGTCTCTATGACTTAGTCCATAATCGAGAAGTTGTTGATTTATTCACAATAATTGAGCGCAACAACTTCCAACTACTATATATCCAGCCTCTACTATAGAGAGAGCAATACTAGTCTATTTCCTAGAGAACCATGATACCAAAGTATTGCCTAGAAATTGATAGGTTTCACTAGTACTTCTATCAATTTTATATCTTCAAAAATCAGAATATGATTATCCAATGAATTCAAAATCAGTTCCTTTGGGATAATAGAGTTTAGATTTGGTGTGTCAACCGGATACTTAAATATTCATTTCACAACAGTAAGATGATATTCCCTAGGAATAGACTGAATCTAGCACATAAGCATACACTAAAGAGAATATCCCATCTAGAATACCCATTTAGAAATGCACTCTTTACATCCATCTGAAATAACTTAAAGTTCTTATAGGATGCAAAAGTAGGTAGCATTCTAATGGCTTCTAATCTAGCTACAAAGGCATATGATTCTTCAAAGTCAATTCTTTCTTCTTGGAAGTACCCTTTAGCAACTAATTATGTTTTGTTTCTTACAACTAACCCACTCTCATCCAGTTTGTTTCTGAATACCCATTTAGTTTCGATTACATCAACGTTCTCTGGTTTTGAAACAAATTTCCATACTTTGTTCCTCTCAAACTGGTTAAGCTCTTCTTGCATTGCTATAATCCAATTTTTATCATTCAAAGCTTGATCAATGTTAGTTGGTTCTATTGTAGAGACGAAAGCATAATGACCACAGATATTTTGCATAGACCTTCTTGTTTTGACACTATCATATACATTTCCTATGATTTATTTTCTAGGATGAGTAGTAATAAATCTCAAACCAGTAGGAGGTTGATAGGGAATGTTAACTACTCTTACCTTCCCTTTATTTTTTGAACTTTGTCTGTCTTCATAGTTTGTGTCATCCTCTTGATCCTTTAATGTGAGCTTCTTCATATTTGTTGCAGCTTCATTTATATCACTATCACACTCCTTTCTTGGGGTCATATTTGCTTCATCAAATTTAACATGTATGGACTCTTCTACAACCTGTGTTTTCTTAATGTACACTCTAAATGCTCTGTTATTGAAAAAGTAACCAAGAAAGATAGCTTCATTGCTTTTTGGATCAAACTTTCCATGGTTATCTTTTCCATTATTCAGTACATAGCATAAGCATCTAAAGGGATGGAAATATGAGATGTTTGGTTTTCTTCCTTTCCAAAGCTCATGTGGGGTTTTCTTTAAGATTGCTCTTATGGTAACCCTGTTTAG
The DNA here is from genome assembly GCA_036873735.1 of Pouteria campechiana. Classification (NCBI taxonomy): domain Eukaryota; kingdom Viridiplantae; phylum Streptophyta; class Magnoliopsida; order Ericales; family Sapotaceae; genus Pouteria; species Pouteria campechiana. Next base: position 5,226 of record JAYJMB010085672.1, on the reverse strand, counting down.
CACATGGCAAGCTGTACTAATTACTTCTCCCCAGAATCTTTTGGATTACTCTTATGGTAACCCTATTCAGCACATGGCAAGCTGTACTAACTACTTCTCCCCAAAATCCTTTGGACAATTTACTTTCACTCAAAATGGTTTTTTCCATTCCTTGAATTGTTCAATTCTTTCTTTCCATAACTCTATTTCGTTGAAGAGTTCTGGGGATGATAAACTATGGTGAATTCCTATTTCATCACAAAAATCAATGAATCTTCTATTCTAGAATTCACCACTATGATCACTGTGGATGGATATAATAGAAATTTATTTCTTATTTTGAACTAGCTTTGAAAAAGTATAAACATTGAAAATGCTTCATCTTTGCTAATCAAGAGAATCATCCATGTAAATCTAGAATAGTCATCCATTATGACATATACATATCTTTTTCCTCTAAGGGATACAATGTCTAATGGTCCAAATAGATCTATATGTAATAGTTCAAAGGGTCTGGATGTAGATACTTCATTTTTAGGATGGAATGATACTTTAGTCTATTTTGACAATTGACAGGATTTGCATATTTGATTTTTGTCATAGTTTAATTTTGGTAGACCAATCACAAGATCCTTTTTCCACAAAGATATGATATTTGACATATTGATATGTCCCATCTTCTTGTGCCATACCCATGGATCATCCTTGACTACAATTAAGCATTTTCCAACAATATCATCTAGCTGTACTAGATAAATATTTCCATGACTTTTTTGTTGAATAGTAAATTATTGTTTATACTGAATACATTACATGTAGATGGTTCAAACACAACTTTGTGACCCTTGTCACATAATTAACTAATGCTTAACAAATTGTGCTTGAGTCTTTCTACATATAATAGATTCTCTATGCATGCATTAAATAAACCATAAAATTTACCTAATTCCTTGATAAGGCCTTTATCATTATTGTCAAATGCTACTATTCATTATTGTCAAATGCTACTATTCGGCTTCAATTCTTTGAATTGCTTCTTGTTCCTAGTCATATGTCTCAAACAACCACTATCCATGAACTATGCATTTCCAGATGTAGCTTTGAGACTTACCTGCGTTCAAAGCAAATTTTCTTCTTACCTTGTTGCTACCCAAGTATTGAGTCCAATGGTGTTAGTGGAATTGTGTGTGGTATAAGTTTGTGCACATTTCTTGCATTTCCATCTCATCTTAGCACCTTTTGCTTGCATCTTTTTGGCATAACAATCATACACTTTATGTCCAAATCTATTGCAGAAATAGCAAGTGTTTGGGACTTTGCTAAATGAAATATACTTCACTAGTTTCTTTATGCAGGGAAAACTCATGAACCTTCTAATGTTTGGACAATTTTTCCTTTCTTATGTGAGGTTCACTCCCTTGGATCATCCAACAAATTTTTATAAATTTTCATCATCTGACTGTTCACAGCCAAGTCCCTTTTTGTTGGTTTGACCGGTCATTCTTGTTAAACATATTATCTAGCTTGATTTTGATGATGAACATTCTTAACCAAGTATGTTTTGATGATGAGCAAAGGCATAAGTGAAACATTAAGGTACTAACAATCTGTTCTCAAGTATGTTATAGAAATATTAACATATACTCAACTTGAAAATAACATTCATAATGATAAAAGGAAGACATAAAGTAAACACTCTTTTAAAATTAAGTATATAAATTTCATATATAATAAAATAAGAAAATAGAAATTCTGAAGTCTTGAGGAAACCCTTCGGAGCCAACAGTAACAACCTCGAAGTTATCTCAACATGTTTTGGAGTAAAATGGAAAGCTTTGGAATCTTCACAACAACTTCAGAGTTAATCAAGAATCTTCAAAGTAGTCACAACATATTTCAAAGTAAATTGGAAATCTTTAGAGTCATCACAGCAAAGCTTTGGACAAGTGACAACATACGTTAGAGTCTTCACAACGAGCTTCGGAGTAAAATAAAATAAAATACTTAGGAGTCGTTACAAGTATGTTTCGAAGTAGATCGACAAGCTTCAGAGATAATTGAAAAGCTTCAGAGAAAGCCCAAGACAAGCTTCGAAATCCTCACAGTGTGTTTCAGAGTTATCACAAGCACACTTCAGAGTCTTTTTTCAAAGCTTTGGACAAGTCACAATGTACTTCAAAATAATCCAGAAAGCTTTGGAATCATCAAGTATGCTTCGGAGTTGTCACAAAAGTTTTGGAGTTATCACAGTACACTTTGGAAATAATAAGATAAGCTTTGGAGATAATCAGCTATGCTTCGAAGTAAATAGATATGCTTTGGGGAACTTAGAGTCATGTTTCAGAGTAAATTTGAACAAGCTTCGGAGTAAATTGACCAGTTTTGGAGTCCTCAAAGCCTCACTTTGGAAATAATGACCAAGCTTCGAAGATATTAAACAATACTTTGGAGTCATCTTTCTAAAGCATTAAAAGTTTAGAAAATCAAAACTTCTTTCTACAAAGGATTGTCACAACTAAGAAGCTTACTATTATTTCTGAGAATCTGAAGAAAAATAAATTAAGTCATCCGAAATCATTCAAGACATCAATTGTTCACTTGTCTCTTCGGAGTAATGGAAAAAGCAACTTTGGAATACCCGTGATGAAAGTCAACATTGAGAAAAGTTAGTGACAAAGTAGTAGACCGATACCAAAATGCAGCAAAGTCAGACACAAAATATAAGGTAAAGAAAAATATTTTCAAATATTTGAATGTCTGCAAAAGTCAGCAATGGAAAAATCTCTCTTAACCTATAAAAGAGAGATTTAGAAGCAAAAGAAAACCAACTCTTGAATATCATTGATCATTGCTGAAAATACAAAGAGCATTCAAAATCTTCCTTCAAAGTTCAAATCCAATGCTAAATCTCTATTCAAAGTTCTCAAAGTCTAAATTGCTTCTCAAACAAGGAGTTTAAATCTTTTACTCTCATTTGCTTATTCATTAATTGAAAGTTTAGAATTTTATATTTTCATTTGCTTATTCATTTATTGAAAGTTTAGAATTTTATACTCATTTGCTTATTCATTTATTGAAAGTTTAGAATTTTATGTACAAATCTGTCTAAGTAAGAGACATCAATTTGTATAATTGGTTTTAGTGTTTGGAACATAAGTTGAGTACTTGGTATTTATGTATTGAGATAAGCAAGTAGGGAACTTGCTGAAAGGGTATAAGTTTGTTGGTAAGCTTTGAAAACCAACAAGTTGTGAAAGTTTCTATTAGCTTGGAAAATTAGTAAGTTGGTTGGTGAGCTTGTTATAAAACCAATGTATATTTGATCAGGTTGATTAAGGCATTAGTGGAACCTGAGTTCAGTAGAGGAGACTGACTCAGAGAAGTAGAGTAGGAGCTCAAAAAGGGCCGAACCACTATAAAAATCTTGTGCTATGTGTTGTGCAATCTGTTTTACTTATTCATTCAGCACTTTAATCATTTGATTTGGCCAAAAAGTTTTAAAACTCAATTCACCCTCCTCCTCTTGAGCTACCATTGTATAAGGGACTAACAAGTGGTATTGAAGTAGGCTTCACCAGTTAAATCTTGATTACTAGCATATTAACTTGTGAAGAGATTCAAATGGCCAGTATATTCCATAATACATCTGCTGAAGGACAATCCACTTTCAAACCCCCTCTATTTGATGGAACCAATTATGGGTATTGAAAAATAAGAATGCAAAATTTCTTGGCTGCCACAGATTACCAGTTATGGCTTATAGTGAAAAATGGAAAGAATGTTACTAACACTAAAGACAAATACACTGCAGAAGATATACAAGCAGTAGAATGTAATGCTAAGGTAAAGAACTGCCTCTACTATGCTTTAACCTCTTCCAAGTTTGAAAAGATTTCTGTATGTGATTTAGCTAAGAAAATCTAGGATAAACTCAAAGTAGCACATGAAGGTACAAACCAGGTAAAAGAGACTAAAATAAATCTTCTAGTGCAGGAATATAAAGCCTTCTCTATGAAGGAATCAAAAAATATTTTTGAAATACTTGAAAGATTTTAGAAAGTCACCAATAGCTTAAAGAACATAGGAGAAAAATACAAAGAGACCAAGCTAGTAAAGAAAATCTTGAGATCTCTGCTTAGACACTAGATGCCTATAAGAAGCAAAAGATCTAACAAAGGTGACAGTAGAAGAACTCATGGGATCACTCATGACCCATAAAGTCCTGATAAAACAAAAGGCACTAGATGAAATCAAAGGCAAGAAAACAATAGCTCTACAAGCAGAATCAAAAAATGATTAATCTTCAGAAGATACCTCAACTACCGAAGATGATGAGGATATGGCTAAGATAACCAGAAGATTCAGAAACATGTTCAAGAAGAAATAATTTGGAAACAATTCCAAGAACTTCAAAAGGAAAGACAAGAAAAAGGAAGTTCCAATATATTACAACTGCAGCAAGCCTGGTCATATAAAATTTGACTGCCCAGAACCAGATAAAAAGCAAGGAGATAAGAAGAAAAGGTATAACTTTTACTTTGATAAAAATAATATTTCTAATAGCAGGAAATTTGGAAAGAAGAAGAAATCTATGGTTGCATGGGAAATATTGGAAAACAAGATGCAAGAAAGCTCGAGTGAAGAGGAAGAAGAAAATGAAGCTCAATTCAGCTCACTCAACTCTAAAGAACATCATACAGGAATAAGCTTCATGGATATCCACAATCACGAGGTGTGTTTGAGAGCCACAGAAAATAGTAAGTGGTACATTGATAGTAGTTGCTCAAGATACATGATAGGAGAAAGGGAGCTATTCATAGGACTAAAAGCTAAAAATGGAGGAACAGTTACCTTTGGAGATAAGGGAAAAGGTAGAGTAGTTGGAATTGGTAAAATTGATAAAATTGGTCAACCTCCCCCTATTACAATTTCAAATATTTTATTAGTAGAAGGATTAAAACACAATCTTTTAAGTGTAAGTCAATTCTGTGATAATGGTTACAAAGTTATGTTTGATCTCATACTTGCTCAATTTTAGATAGTTCAAATTCAATTGTAGTATGTGGAAAGAGACATGGATATGTGTATTTGGTGGATTTATGTGATATCCAAGTCAAACATCTTATTGTAAATGAAAATGAACCCATGTTATGGCATAGAAGACTGGGACATGCCAACAAGAATCTGATTGAAAGATTATATAATAAAGATCTAGTTGTTGGCTTACCAAAACTCAAATTTGATAAT
>JAYJMB010085661.1:0-21043 GCA_036873735.1 Pouteria campechiana | reverse complement strand
TTTTCAAGCTTAGAATGAAAAATCAGGCACAATTCATGGCTTAGGCTCCGTTTGGCCAAGCATTGGGAAGCGTCAATCGAGCTTTTTTTCATCAAAATCGTGCATTGGAACTTAAAATAAGAGCTTTTTTTCATCAAAATCGTGCATTGGAACTTAAAATAAGGTATTTGGCGTGGCTATTAAAATAATAATTGGAAATCATAATCGTAAAAAAAGATAAGCATTATTTTCAAGCTTCTCACCATGGTAGAAGCCAATCGAAATTGCTATAATGGAAAAAGACAAATATATCCTTAAAAAAGTTTAAAATTCTAAAAGATAAACTATACTATTTATCTCTCCTTTTTACACGAGAGACTATCCTTTCTTATTGGTAATTATTTACTTTAGTTGTCATGTTATCCACAATCTTATTAGAAAAATATTAAATTTTTAAATAATGAGTGATAGCAAATTATGATTATAATGTGATGCAGAATCAAAATTTTTTAATTTTACATTTATATTTTTACCTATTTATGTAATATTAATATTATATTCATATTCATATTAATTTGATTAACATAATGTTAGTAAATTTTAGTAAATTTAGATTATTATTTTATCCATGTAAAAGTAATATTTCAAAAAATAAATTTTTACGTATTTTCTTATAAAATTTTAAGTTGATTAAAAAAATTTATATTCCAATAGCAATTCATTTATTTTAATAATATTTAAAATTATTTTTATTAGTAAAATAATTTAAATTTAAATATACTTCTTTTGTCCTTTTTGACCATTTTACATGCTAAAAACACTTTTATCTTTCCGACCAAACACTAAAGTATTGCTAAAAGTGCTTTTTAAATTAGAAAGTCAAACGCTTTATAACTTTTTGTTATCGCACTTTTTATGAAAGTTTCATTTGTAAATAAACTTTTCAAAAAAGCTAAAATTCAAAAGCTAGGTCAAATGGAGCCTTAATTGGGTAAAAGAAAATTTAGGTAATTCTAAGGTAAGACGGATTTTATAATGAAACCCTTAAAATTTCATCCATGTTGATATTTTAATCAAATAAAGCAGAACATTTGTATTTGACATTATTTATTAATCAACATATTAAAAATTAACTCCATCGAAACCCTATGCAGCCAAAATTAAAATATAATTTTAGGTAATCCTGTGAGTTCGTATCTGTTGTGACTCATCTAAGTATCTAATTAGACAATTTCTAGTATCATAAAAGTACGGAGACAAATATGATGAATGATTTTGATCTTATTAAATATGATAAATGATTTTCATCTCATTAAATATGATCAATGATTTTGGTCTTATTAAAATATGTTGCTATATGGAATTGAGAGAGAGAGAGGAAGAGAGATCTTATTAATTATGATCAATGATTTTGATCTTATTAAATATGATCAATGATTTTGGGAGTGGGTGAGAGAGAGAGAGAGAGAGAGAGAGCCCAATTTTCAAATTTAATTGGGGCTAACCAAGTTGGTGGTCTTGCTTCAAAGTTTTCATGGTAGGGTGGTCCACCTGATATTCTTAGACCCTTACCAGTTTTAAGCTCATCTGGCTGAAGAGCATTTCGAATTTCATTAGTTTGGGCCTACAAATCTCATGTTGGCAATGCTACCATGAGATATTTTTCCCAAAAAGATTCACTAACGCAACCCCCATCTTTTGTGTTCTTTAATCCTAAGATGTTTTGACGATCTACTTCTTGGCCTATAAAATGGTTGTCCAAGGTCCAGGAAGAGAAAACCTGGGCTTGGAAAGTTCTTTCCCGCCGACAGTCCGGCATCTCTCTCAGACCTGGCCTACTGGTGACACACAAAATGAAGAAAAAGAAGAAGACAACGACGATGACAACGATGATGATGGCTTATTCTCTTCCAAAGATTGATGCCATCCTTTAGGCGTGACCGACGGCACCGGTCATCGCATGATCAGGCAAGTCACAAAAGGCAAAGGGAAGGCTAAGCCTTTCTTCCTGGCTTCTTTATTCCATCAATGTTATAGGCTTAATGGGGAGTTTTCTTGCTTCTTGCTCTTTGCCAATCTCTGTATCACCCGTCATCAGACCATCCAAATCTAACAATAGCACTGCAGAAATGTTCAAACTTACATGAACGCACACTTCTCTCAATTACTGAAACTGGCAACTTTGCTCATGGTTTCTTTCCTTCATTTTTCAAACGTGGATTGGCAGTTAACTAGACATGTGACATTACGCATGCTTGTAAGCTGTCATTGTTGGTCTATTTGCACCAAAATCTGATGAGGATGGCAGTGATGTTACACCAAAATGTGATTTCTTTGTGCTTAGTTTGCTGTAAGAGATGTTTTGTCATCGTGTAGGGAATTTCAATGGGTGCTGTAATAACCTCTGAGCTGGGTTTCCTCAGTTAGGAATGATGAATGAAACAAGCTTGCAATATGTTGTATGCTAATTGCATAGGGAATTTCAATGGGTGCTTTAATAACATCTGAGCTGGGTTTCCTCAGTTAGGAATGATGAATGAAACAAGCTTGCAATATGTTGTATGCTAATTGCACAATCTAATTGCCAGTACTTTGTAATGGTTTGTGTTTATAAAATCATTCAATGATTGGGGATTATCAACGAGCAGGACATTGATGATGAAGACGTAATGTAAACAGTCTCATAAAAGGCCAATAGCCTAATAATCTTTAATCTGAAACATCATCTCTACCTAAGATTTTGGTGAGATGAATGGCATGTAACATGAATTTTACAGCAGAGCCTATGCTTCGCAAAGAAAAGCAGCAGAACGGAAACACTGGATGGTATGCTACCAGCTTCACCTTTGGGAATCCACTGGCTCTGGGCTGGGCGGTGGTTTTGTCAGAGTAGAAAGCAGGGGAGGAATAAAGCACAACTGTCAATTTGGTACTAATTTTCACAGAAAATACCTGATGAAATGATATGACAGATTCTCACTTTTTTCTTTGGATAATTCTGGCATGAAACCCCTTAAGATCATAGGTTTCTTTTCTAAATCCTTAGCTAGTAGATTCTTGCAATCAAACGGTTAAATGGATTTAGTTGCAAGTAATCTACCCATTAGATTTGACAGATGGTATATATGTTTACATGTACCGATTCTACCCATTGTGGTTGTATTACACTTGCAAAGAAATAGTCTTTTAAAAAATATTTTAATTTTACATTCAATAGTTCATACTCATATATTCAGTATTTATGTCTAAAATAAGTATATTTTCTAACTAGAGGTGCAACTTGGGTTGGGTTAACCCAAACCCTTGGGTTGATGGCAACCCAACCCAAAACTTGCCCAAATTGTATATTATTAGCTACAAAACTAAAAGCAATATATTTTTTACTTCTCATAATTCACATTACATTATTCTTTCTTTTTGAAATTTCTTTTATAAAGTACAAATGACCTACCAATCTTACATTATTTTCATGATTCTTATCTTTATTCTTAGTACAAGCGTGTTTTCTTCTAGTTAATCTTATCTCTCTAGTTTCATCCCCATTTCTATGTCTTTTTAAAAATCTTCTTGGACCTTATTTGAACTTGTATTTTATTTAGCTAGTTGATAAACTTATTATCTTATTTGGATTTAGAACTTTAGTTTGATATTGGATATGTAAATATTAGGTATGCGATGGATTAATTTTATTTAAATATTGTTAAATATTGAAAATAAATAGTCTTTTTTTACTTATTCACATAACCTGAATTCAACACAAACCCGACCTACTAAATTTGGGTTAGGGTTGAGGTTTTAAAATTAGGGTTACATTAGAGTTAAGGTTAAGGTTTTAGATCTTAGGTTAGGGTTAAAGTTGACCTTAACTATATCCCGAATAAACCAAGTTGCACCCGTATTTGTAATCTCAATATTTTTATAAACAAGACCCGTTAAATTTCTTTAATTATAAATTAAATTTCCCTATGTGCCGTAAACTGAACCCTCTTAAGTTTCCAAGTATGTATTTTAAACTTTCTATTTTCAATGTTAAGTAACTTAGATGATCTAATTTATAGATATGTAACTAAAAAGATAAAATTTATAGTTAGGATAATTTATAAAAACTCCCTTCTTGGAAGTCATCTCCCAATGTCTTTTCATGTGTTTATGTAAGTTTCTATCGAGTAAATTTTATAGATGCCCTTTTGTTTTGATGCCCTTTTGTTTTGACTAAATTATATCTATAACTTTGATTTTTGCAAGTATACCCTTAACATGTATTCCGTCTTTTATGAATACACTTGAAATCTAATTTATATATAAAAAAAAACTCTTCTTGGAAGTCATCTCTAGATGTCTTTTCATGTGTTTAAGTGTGTTTCTGTTAGGTAACTCTAACACAGATATCTAATTCATTGAGCTATGCTTTGCCATGTGGGATCCCTATTCAAAGGGGATTTTTATTTCTTAACTTTGTGCAATCCTATATTTATGGTACTGTCAATAGTTATCTCTACAGAGTTCATCTCCTAGAAAGATTGGGCATCCCCCTTGCGTACAAACTACGCACCCAGGCTACGCACTCACGCTTAACTATAAATACACTTAGGTATATACCTCTAGGACAGGAGCTCTTTAGGCTCTCTCTATTATTCATACCCCCTACTAAGGTCCTTATCTGACTTAAGCATTGGAGTGCTTGCGTCGGGATTACCATCGGCACCCTCTGACGTTTTCTCTATCTTGCAGGATTCTAGGCAAAATCTTCTCGAGAGCCAAATTAGCAATCCATTTGGGGATAACCCAAACATTGGTGCCGTTTGTGGCAACCTTAGACACAAAAGTCATTGAAGAGATTAAGGCTTGTGATTCCAGCCTTATCATTATTCCTTGAATATTGCTCTAATTTACAACTAGGTTCTCAGCATTATGAAGATTGATTGAAAGTTGAGCTCGATTGTGAGATAAATTCACCAAAAATTTTCAGATGATCCATTAGGAGAAACAGTTATCAATGAACTTGATATGAATACCTAATAGGCGGAGCCTTGCAGAACGACACAGAACCGTATCATGATCGCGTGCATGCATTACCCTAACCTATCATCATATGAACCAGCCAGTAACTACGATGCAAAGAAAGCTTTCGTGCTTTTCTACGAGAAGTAAAGTTGACTCCACCCATCGTTCTCTTCTAGCCATGGGAACAAGCTGTTTTCGAAAGCGCATGGACCCCACCCCATTTATTTGCTTTCTTTCCTGCCAACTGCTAGGGAAGCTAGTAGCTAAGAATGACAACTCTATAACGAATGCAACATCCGCTTCCATGGTTCCATCTTCGCAAAGCTGCTGACCAGCGTCAGCTTGACTTAGCCAGGACTGCCATTTATGCTCTGTGGGAAGTGCGGAGGTTCTGCGGAGCTGCATGTAACAATTTCGTAACATTTGAGGGTGGGTCATCTACACTACGGAACTGCACTTGTTTCATTATGACTTTCATAGCAAGCTATGTGATAGGTAAGCTATCCGCACTGTGGAACCATGTCAGATTGTATTAATAGTTCTTGCAGACGAGATGGAAGCTAAAGTGTAAACCAAGTAACCGAGTCTAGATTTGCTCAGAAGCAGAAGCATAAACACGTAGCAACACCCTTCTGGAAGCGTATGAGCATAAAAAATGTCTGCATTCACATCTGTCCCAATAGAACACGCCTGGACTTCGTATGGGAGAGATGTAAAAGGCCCCTTTGCAGCGCCTGCTGTAGAGAACAAGTTGATCTCTTTCTAGAGTTGTTAATAGAAAAAAAGAAAGGGTAGAGCTTGGGTAGACCGGCATCAACAATGTTCAGTTTGGCCGGCCTTTATCCTTCCCCATTCCTCAATCAGGTGCATGCATTAAAGCTCTCTTGTTTTTCCTCCATTTTTAACTAGCCAATAGTATCCATTTTTAGTCAGCGAATAGTAAGCATGGGCTAATGAGTCATCTAAGAAATAAAATAGTCAAAGGAGATAGTACCTTCTTTCTTCTTTTAAAAAGAGAACCAATCATCTCATATCACATGTCAGGTACACTTTTTACTTGGGCAAGCACAATTCCTCACCACTTTTTTTAAGACCTCTTTGTAGCTTTCGTTAATCAAATACTAGCTTATTCTATGGCTCAAACATGCCCCACTTAATTGAGGAGGATTTGTTGGATGACAGTGTTTAACAACAATTTCTAATTAACTAGAAGGATGGAATCAGGTATAGATCCAAATGGATGATGAATAGAAAATAAAGAAAGCATGTGGATTAGGTCACATGAGTGAGAGTAGGCCTTGCAGATTGATTTTTCAGTTGCATTGGTTGATTAACGAAACTGTAATTTATTAGTTTTATTATCAAGCTACTAATTAAGCAGCATCCTCTTCCCAGGTCCCGTCTTTGCAAAGCTACTAAACCGTGCCCTTCCACGGATCCATGGTTTTGTCAAATGCATACCATCATTCCAAGGTTCCGCTAGATGCTAGGCAACTGGGTTTTTGGAAGCCTTCCATGGTTCTGCCAGATGAACCTTGAACAGCTTCCGTGAATCTGTAGTTATGCCAGATATTTGGCAACCGGCTAAAGTTGTGAAAGCCTTTTGCGGTTCCGCCAGGTGCTTACTCCAACATGCAGTAAAAATTTAGCAACCACCATATGCGACTATGACTCCGTGCAAGCACCTCAAAATCCACATTCCAATGGCTCCATTGTGATGCTCGGTGGAACTTGATTTTGATTTCCGAAGGAAGCTACTAACAGTATTGTGAAAATATTTTAGAATTCTCACGAGTCCAACACATGGTCATTTTCCAATGAAGGGCGATCCTTAATAGGGGATGTCATCTATCCTGGTTCTGCAAAAGGAAACTGAAGGGCGATCCTTAGTGGGGAACGTCAAAGTCATCTCGATTTCTAATATTCACAGGTTGCCATGAAAGGTGGATTCATTATTTCTAATATTTGTAGGATACCTAAGAGGCGGATCTGTTGTTTCTATTATTCACAGGATGCCACGAGAGGAGGATCAGTTAGTTCTAAGATTGCAGGCGGATCCGTTAGTTCTAAGATTATAGGTTGCCATAAAAATGCGAAAAGATGAATCTAATATTCTTAATATTACAGGTTGTCACGAAAATGCAAAAAGATGCATCCAATAATTCTAATATTGCAAGATGCCACAAGACGAATTCAATACTTTTAAAGATTACAGGTTGCCACGAAGAGGCAAAAAGATGAATCTAGTATTTCGAATGAGTCATTCAAAAGAATTTTTTAGTAAAGATACCTCACTTTGCTAGTATTTTTCCTGGTGAAAATTAGAACAGGTTAAGAAGATCGGTTCAGCAGTACTGAACCGAAGGGCATGCCTGAATAGAGGCTATCAAGAAGACCGGTTCGGCAGTATTGAACCGAATAGCGCGCCTAAACAAAGGCCGTAAAGAAAACCGGTTCAGCAGTACTGAGCCAAAGGGTGTGCTTGAATCGCGGCAGTCAAAAAGACCAGTTCGGCAGTACCAAATCGAAGAGCGCGCCTGAATAGAGATCGCTAAGCTATCACGATTCCGTAGAACAAAACCGAAGGGTGCACCTGAATAGAGGGCGCCAAGCTATCCCAATTCCATAGAATGGAACCAAAGGGCAACCTTGAAGAGAGGTCGTCGAGTTTCTCTATTTTGCATAACAGTTCTGTAGGATTCCGCACAATGGAACTGAAGGGTGCACCTAAACAGGGGCCGTCAAGCTATCCCGGTTCCACATTGCGGAACTGAAGGGCTTAACCGAACAGAGGGCGCCAAGCTATCTCAGTTCCACATAATGGAACCGAAGGGCGACCTTGAAAAGAGGTCGCCAAGTTTCTCAATTTAGCATAACATTTCTATTGGATTCCGTACAACAGAACTGAAGGGCGCGCCTAAATAGGGTCTGCTGAGCTATCCCAGTTCCGCAGAATGGAATCGACAGGCATGCCTGAACAAGGCCATCGAGCAATCTTGGTTCTGCAAAATGAAACCAAAGGGCTTGCCTGAATAGGGCCGCCTAGCTAAAGCACTGGTCAAACAATACTGCGACCGAAATGTCAAAATAAGAAGCTACAAAAGAGGGATACTTGGTCCTGCGAGAGCTTCCATCAGCAATCCCACCCATACAAGGGAAAAACTAGTATGCTCTTAGGAGGGGCCCTATAGAGTAAAAGAAGTCTAAGAGAACAGAACATATTGGCTCCAAAGGCTAAACAGGAGAGACATCCCCCTAACATGGAATGTTGAACATCTGAGGAGACAATATAAGGGTTCCGTTGAACAGATCCGTAGGGCAAGCCTGAAAAGGGGTTGCCAGGCACCCCATTTTCGTAGAGAGGATCCGTAGGGCGAGCCTGAGCATAGGTTGCCAATTACACAACAGATCCGAAGGGTGAACTAAGCAAGGGTTGTCAACTAACCTGGTTTCATAATATGGAACCAAGTACGCCTCTCAAAAGAGAGCCGTGAAGTTTTGGATCCCATGAGAGAGCAGAATTATATGCTCCCAGAAGAGAGCCATCAGGTTTCGGCTCCTAAGAAAGAGCAACGAAGTTTTGACTCTTAGGAGAGAGCTGCCGAGTTTCGGTTTCAAGGAAAGAGCTGTCTAGTTCCGATTTTTAAAAGAGAGCCAAAGTATGAGCTCCTTAAAGAAAAGATTGGTTCAACAAAGCTAAAAATAAAGGCAAAAATAAAAAATAAAAAAGTAAGCACAAATAAAGGAGTGAGTGCCATTGAAAAGAAGCCGATATACGGCTCTGGAAGCTTGAGCATTTAACCTTGAAAGTGTCATTCATAGATAAGCATACACCGAAGATCAAGTAAATGAGAAGATAGGTTCCATAATATTTTCTTAAGGGAGGACTGGTATTAGAGAACTCTAACATAGGTACTCAATTATCCAGCTGGCACCATGCCACGTAGGATCCCATTACAGATGACATACCTTTTTTAGCTACTACGCAATCCCATGAGATAAAAACTAGAGATCCATATTCTTCTAGAAACCTCCCTTAGACAAAATCCTCATCAGAGTGAAGTCGTCAGAGTTCTCAGTTTCGCAAAATGGAACCGAAGGGCGACCTAAGCAAAGTCATCAGAGATCCTGGTTTTGCATAACGAAACCAAAGGGTGACTTGAGCAAAGTCGGTAGAGATCCCGATTCTGCAAAATGGAACTAAAGGAAAACCTGAGCGAAGTCACTAGAGTTTCTGATTCTGCAGTACGGAACCGAAGGGCAACCTTAAGGAAGTTGTCAGAGATCCCGATTTCGCAAAACAAAACCAAAGGGTGACCTGAGCGAAGTCGTCAGAGATCCCGGTTCCATGAAATGGAACCGAAGAACGACCTGAGCGAAGTCGTCAAAGATCCCGGTTTCGCAAAATGGAAGCGAAGGGCGACTTAAGCGAAATTGTCAAAGACCGAAGGGCAAGCTAAGCGAAGTTATCAAAGATCCCAGTTTCGCAAAATGGAACTAAAGAGCATGCTTAAATAAAGGACGACAAGCATTCCAGTTCCATAGAGCATAGAACCAAAGAATGGGCCTAATCAGAGGTCTCGGAGTTTTTCTGTTTCACAGTACAGAACCGAAGAACGGGTCTGAATAAAGGCCCTAGAGTTTTCTAATTCCATAAAATGGAATTGAAGAGCAAGCCTAAATAAAAACCCTCTAAAAGACCAGTTCGGCAATACTGAATTGAAAGGGCATACCAAATTAATGGTCGTCTAGAAGACTGGTTCAGCAGTACCGAAACAAAGAACATGCCTGAACAGATGCCGTCAAGAGCCGGAGTATGCTCTTTCAAGAGAGAGTCATTAAGTTTTGGCTCCTAAGAGAGAGTCAAAGGTTGCGCTCCCAGGAGAGACCCATCAAGTTTCAGCTCCTATGAGATAGTAGAAAGACGAACTCCCAAGAGAGAGCTGTCAAGTTCCGATTCCTAAGAGAAAGCTGAACGGATCTAGTATTTTTTTAAAAAAAATTGCAAATTAATAAAGGTGGAAAGATAGATTCAATATTTTTAAGATTGCATGTTACTGCAGAGAGACGAAAAAGTGGATCTAGTTTTTCTAAGATTTTAGGTTGCCATGAAGACATATCTCAAGAAACCTAAAATGCTGAGCATCGAAGGATAACCTGAGTGAAGTCGTCAGAGTTCCTAATTTTGCAAAATGGGGGCAACCTGAGTGAAGTTGTCATAGAGTTCCTAATTCTGTAGAACAAAATCGAAGGGCAACTTGAGCGAAGTCATCCCCAGTTCTGCAGAATGGAACTGAAGGAAGACCTGGGCGAAGTCGTCAAAGTTCCTAGTTCTGCAGAAAGGAATTGAAGGGAGTGCCTAAACAAAATCAGTTTAGAAGACCAGTTTGACAATACAAAATTGAAGGGTATGCCTAAATAGAGGTTGCCAAGCATCCTAGTTCCATAGAACAAAACAACATTGCATGCCTCAACAAAGGCGATTAAGATGCCGCTTCGACAAAACAAAACCACGGGTCATGCCTGCATAGAGGCGGTTAAGATGTCGATTCCGTAAAATGGAACCAAGGGGCATGCCTCAATAAAAGTGGTTAAGATTCCGGTTTCACAAAATGGAGCCGAAGGACCTACTCCTAGGAGGGAGCCGTCAAGTTCCTACTCCTAGGAGAGAGCCGAAGGATGCGCTCTAAGAAAAGAGCCAAAGTATGCGCTCCTAGGTCAAGTTTCAAAAAGCTGAGCATTACATCCTTTATTACACCTATCGCATCTCGGAAGCACCAATTATAGCATGCACCTAGGATCAAATAAATGAGAAGATGAGTTTTACCACATCTCCTTGAGGGGGGACTGGTGTTAGGGAACTCTAACATAGATATCTAATTCATTGGGCTATGCTTTGCCATGTGAATGCCTATTCAAATGAGACTTCTATTTCTTAACTTTGTGCAATCCTATATTCATGGGACTGTTAATAGTTATTTCTATGGAGCTCATCTCCTAGAAGGTTTAGGCATTCCCCTTACATACAAGCTACGCACCTAGGCTACGCACTCATGCTCAACTATAAATATACTCAAATATGTACCTCTAAGACAGGAGCTCTCTAGGCTCTCTCTCTCTATTATTCACACCCCTTACTAAGGTCCTTGTCTGACTTGAGCATCGGAGTACCCGCGTCGGGACCACCCTCAGCGCTCTCTGACTTTTTCTCTATCTTACAGTATTCTAGACGGGATCTTCTCGAGAGCAAGATTAGTATTCCGTTTGGGGACAGCTCAAACAGTTTCTATAGGGTCAATTTTATAAATGACCTTAAGTTTTAACTAAATTGTACCTATCATTACATAACTTTGATTTTTGCAAGTATATTCTTAAGATTTGTTTTGTCTATCACAAATACTCTTAACATTAGTTCATCAATAAATGATCATTAAATTAATAAACAATATTAAATCTAGTATGAATCAACAAAAATAACCCTAATAACTCATAACCAGATAATCTAAAAAAATAATTTTTTCATTTTGGTAAAAGAATAAAAAGAGATTTTTGGTTTTGTTATAACTATTTTTTAATTATATTTTATTTTAATTTTATTTAAATTGTATAGTATTTTTTATTTTTATCAAAAATTTTGTATTTTTAGGGATTTTTTTTGAAAATGTAATTTTTTTTAATTGGCGCCAAATTTAACATCATTTATTGATTTTACAGTATTTTAAAATAAGAAAAGCTCATTTATATCACCTATGTCATTCTAAAAAAAATCATGATTAAATGGCCAAGATTTATAATATGAGAAAGAAAAAATAAAACTTATATTTTAAAAAGACTCTTTATCTTGACCATTAAACCAACTTCAATTACAAAAGTAAACTAGCACTTAGTAAAAGTAACCAAATGTATTAAAAAAAAAAAACCAAACTACTATTATTTATACTTTCATGATTACAATTTGTTTTGAAATATAGGATTAAAAGCTATGATATAGAGAAATATAAAAGAAAAACACATATACACACATATGCCAAACCCCCAACCCACACTGGACATATTTTAGAAATCGGGACCAACCCATTTCTGGCTTGGGTTATTCGGGCTTGGGTTAAACCTGACCCTATTTACATCCCTAGCCAAGAGGCCGACTAAGATGAAAAAAATGAACGGACGTATGACTCATTAGGTTAGCTGCTGAAAAAGGCAAGACAGGGACCAGATTATCACTTGGGTCATCCACCACTTCCAAAACAAATTAACAATGAAAGAGTACTGGAAATTCAGGCCATTCATTGCATAATGGGCTAAATTTCTGCATGCATTTCACATGGCCATTTGGACCCTTTTGGGTCACATACTCAACCTTTCCTCAATTCACAAGATTTTGTTCCAGTCCCAGCTTTTCAAGATTGCGCATTCTTAAGCCCAACATAGCTAGTTGGATCAAGATCAACAAAAGGCCTAAGCCTGACCCAATCCAAGCCAGCCGATCCAGGGCACAATGGAAATCAATTAATTATTTATTTTCATTTCTATGAATAGAATATTGACATTTACCAAATAATTGTTAGTATTTGATTATTTGATTATTGGCTTTCAGTTAAATTGGATTTACCTGGATTGAATAGGTTCGTCTAAGGGTTTTAAAGAGTTCCTCGACTCAACCAATTCAAGTTGAACCAATTGAAAATATGAACGTGTTTGGTTCGGATTTAACCAATTGGATTGTTAGTCAGACTTGTTTCAATTAATTGATATTATTTTATATAAATAAATATTTATACAATAATAAAATGTGATTATAAAAATTTGGGGCATTTTTAGATTTATATCTTTTATATATATAAATTTTAACCTATTTAGAATACTAATTAATAATAATAAATATGCTTATTAAAGATAAATTTTAACATATTAATCTTAAAAATAAATATAGAAGGATTAATGTATTAAAGAGAGGTTGGAATGATGTTGGCTTTCAAAAATATAAAAGAAGTGAAAATAGTGCTAGGTTTTGAAAGTGTATTCCTATTTAAAATAATTGAAAGTGGGTTTGTAATTTTTTTTTTAAAAAATAAGTAGTGAATCAAATATTTAAAAATATTTATTTTTATAAAGATGTTAAAATGGGACGAGTTAGGTTATTCAGGCTATAACAATGCCAACACAACCTTACCCCTATTTTCAAATCAGGTTTGATGTTTAACAACGTCACCTTATGGTCAAAAATGGTACCCCAACCTACCTAAAATTTGAGTTGGGAACATTCAGGTTTGGGTTGACCCAACCCAAATGTGCACCCTTATCAATCTCATTAGGTCATTCGGCCATTGTAATTATCGGTGGTTAGAACTACTTGACCAAAATATTTTCCAAAGAAAGATTGTTCATATTAATGATTATTAACCATTTTCAAGTGAAGCAACCCGAATTTCCTTTTGGATCCACTATTTGAATGGCTGGTATATAAATCTTGTTACGTACTCAACCAAAATGACCAAGGCAATATTATAAATGGTTGTTATTAATTGTCAATTAACAACCACTCTGTATGCCCCCAATAATTAATCACATAAGATGTCAGCTGTCCACTGTTTCCAAATGCCTGACCCACTTGATGAGCATGGATTTTAAGCCACATTATTGTCGCCAATAATCCTGTGCAAAATGTCAGCTTTATGGATTGATTGTTCTGACGGCTTTGATTTGAGAGGCCTCACTTTCCGTGTTCTTATGGCCCAAGTGATCGTCAGCAATTTTAATTGGGTCCAAAAAGGAGCTTGTTTGGTTGAGATTTTAATTGGACGCCAATGGCTAGACTTGAAGCAACTCCTTATTAATTTATTAAATTCAAGAGTTTGGACCAGCTAAAATCACGTTGGGTTTGTCTGGGGAATTGGAAAAAGTGGTAGAAAAGATTAGTACAAAATAAAATCTAAAATAGAGAATGACTTAAATCTAATTAAAAAAATACCACAATGGGAATGTTCTAGCAACATCAACGGCATTAAATACTAACCCCTAATTGAAATTTCCTTTACAAAAGGAATTTTAAAACTTTGTAAAAGAATAGATTTTCTTCTAAAAATCTAAAAATACGATTTTCTTACTTGGGATTTGATATTGAGGTAGACAACAGTTTTCTCGCTTTCCCTACATACATTTTCCCCGTGACGAATCCCGATTATTCCGGGAAGTTAGCCTTCGATCATGATCTAAACTGTTGATATAACAACGTCCGTTTCGGACAAGAAAATCCTCAAGCTAAAGATTTCAGTACCCGGCGGTCTGCAGAAATCTACAGTACTACCGTCCAAATTCGAATCGAAAAATAGATTGTTTCAATCATCGAAAGTTGCATAAATCCGTAAATAAAAATTAAAGATATGATAGATTACATAGATGTCTTGGATCATTAAAGAAAAATTATCCGACTTAGGTACAAGATGTGTCTGATCAAGCCAAATCCAAATGATCCAGACCTGAATTTAGGTGGATTGGGTTCCATTTTTTTTACTACTAAGGTTTAATTAAGTTGGAAAATACAACCTAATTTAAAAATGGGTGGGAATTGAGTTAACTTAATTGTAATCAAATTAACCCGACCCAACACATTTTTAATAGCTTAAAAAATTGGGCTGAAGTTGGGCTGATAGACCAACCCAACCATATTCATTTTTAATAATTAAAAAAATTAATTTAATATCTAACTCACCTTCTATTATTTGAATCTAAAATACAAACCTATATCTTATTATTTTAAATAGAAATACAAAATCTCACTTTATCTCTACACCTCACTTTTGAAAGCTAAAGTTACCTTAGGCTCCCCTCCAATAAATTAATTTTTACATTTTTAGTTTCACTATTAATATATTAAAAATCATTTTTTGTAGGCATACTTATGATAATTAATTAATATATTAAATAGATTAAAATGATTAAATACAAGAGATGTAAACCTAAATTAACACCCAAACCTAACCCAAAATCCTGCCTAAAATTTGGGTCGAATTAGAGTTTGGGTAGAATTTTTTAAAAGGGGCAACGGTTGGGTAACCCGACCCAATGTGGATCTTAAAAGTGCAGCATACATCACGATGTATGGAATCTGTCACGTGGGGTCCGTTGTCCACGTAGCCTCGTAAGGCCGCTAGGGTTTTCAATGCCCGCTCCGAGGTAACGGTTGGTTTTGGCGGTAAAATACCCGCAACGGTGACACGCGTCGTTTTCTCATTGGAAAGCAGTCCGTAGACTGTCGGGTATAAAACACAGACACATGCCATGCCATCCATGTCGCATTCTCATCTTTTCCCGCGCGAGAGAGGGAAAAAGGAGGGAAGCAAGGAGAGAGAAAGAGAAAAGAGGGCTTTTCCTTCTCGCCCAAAACCCTAACATCCCAACCCCAAATCCACGCCGGGCGCTCGGTTTCTCGCCCAAGCTGCGGTTGCTGCGGTGATCCGGCCTTGAAGATCGCGATTCTCGGCGGAAGATTTGAAATCGGAGGGATCCGGCGGCTTTTGGCGGGCGGATTGACTTCCGGAGCACGCTTCCTGTCTTATCCGTGAAGTTCTGGTTTTCATCGTTTGATGGAAGAGGATTGGCTGGGATTTGGCTTGAGTCGATGAGTCCGGGAACTTTGAGAATGGAAGATTCGAAGGCGTCGGTTGCCTCGGGGAATTCGGCGTCCGATGAGAATGGCGCGATCGAAACTCGGTTTGCAGATCTGTGCAAGGTTTTGTCTTTTTCCTTGAATTTGGCTTAATTATTTGAATTTCCTTGAATCATGTGATGGTCCAGCTGCTGGTTGATGAAAGCGCATTTTTATGAATTTTCTTGTGTTCCTTGATCTGTGGTTTTCTTGGGCTGAATTGAGATCTTGCAGCAGAATGGGCTGTCGCTCGATGAGAATATGTCAAATCAAGCCATGACGTTGCTCAAAGAAAGCAAGCATCTCCTGTTGGCAAACATGTCAGCGATCGGCAGTGGCACAGTACGTGTCCTCTCTCTCTCTCTCTCTCCTGCTTCTGGTATTTTGCTAACGAATTTGATTGCTTCTGTGACCGCAGCCGGATGAGCTTGAACGGTTCTGGTTCTCATTTGTACTGTACTCCGTGAAGAGATTAGGTGAGGGGAGTGCTGCGGGAGATGTGAAACAGGATAATGAAGAGAATGGGTTTAGTCTATGTCAGATACTGAGGGCTGCTAAGCTGAAGTATGCTGTTATTGTTGCTGTTTTTTTTTATATAACTATTTGCGATGTAATCATGTTTTTGTTTATTTTTTTATTAGAATTTCTTGTAATTTTGACTTCTGTTTCCAAAAGTGTGGTGGACTTTTTCAAAGAGCTGCCCCAGTTTTTTCTCAAGGCAGGTCAAATTCTGAGCAACTTGTATGGTGCAGATTGGGAGAGGAGGCTTGAGGTATCGATAGATTAGGATAGAGGAAGGTTTTGAATGCTTTCCTTGTGGCTTATTTTTCTTTCTTTGTTTTATTTTTGGTCTGGGGCTAGTCCTTGAATTATGTTCCATTATTGAAACAGGCAAAGGAGCTGCAAGCGAATTTCGTGCACTTGACTCTTCTCAGCAAGTGAGCATTCCCCATTACACCTTTCCTGTCCCTATTTAATGCCTAATTTCAAATGCTGTGTTGTATGATTGAAATTCTATATTTTCAAAATTTAATTCTTTTTTTTCTTCCTTAGATATGCTGCTTACACAGGATCTATGTGGTTAACATCAATCAGAAAATGTGATTAAATCAAGTAACAACATCTCTGCCGAGTACCAAATGATCTCAAGAATGTCATTGAGTCTTCAATTGACTCGTCTGTTTCTTATTAGACATGACTGTTGCTTTGTTGCCACTCACCATTGAAATGATTAAACACTTTCTTTTGTGGTGATTGTATGCTCTGTAAAGAATCTTGATTATTGAAATGTCCAGGGGTATATTTTAAGTAGTGGTAATGCTGTCTCAATATCAGAATGAACGCTTTGTTTAAAAACTTGTTTTGTTACTAGGAGAGGTTCTGATGATTTTTATCTCCTATATAAAAGTACTGATTCAGCTGTGGTTGCATCTTTTAGTGTATCGGGTAAGAAATTTTTTCAGATGCCTCGAAGGGTGCAGAAAAATATGGTTTTTCGGTTGGTCCATAGATAGATTGAAAGAAATAAAATTCTGCACCCTCAGGGCCCTATGTAGTTGTGGGAAACTGAATTGAAAATTATAGGATAATTTGCATTAGATTATAAGCAGGATCCCAGTGCATTTCTAAAGTTTGTTCTAGAATTTTTGTTAATTGACAACTATTTACAGCTCAACAAACATTGATATGGTTGGATATTTCCTTTAAGATAATTGGATCTTGTTTATGCTTCTTTAGTTTATACCTTATGTTGCCTTAATCATTCCTAAAATGGGAGCAAAGGTGACATTAGCT
The DNA here is from genome assembly GCA_036873735.1 of Pouteria campechiana. NCBI lineage: Eukaryota > Viridiplantae > Streptophyta > Magnoliopsida > Ericales > Sapotaceae > Pouteria > Pouteria campechiana. The sequence goes on along the minus strand of JAYJMB010085661.1, from coordinate 3,618 downwards.
GGCAATTATCTCATGGTGCCCAGGTACTACAAACGTGCATTCTGGGAATTCTTCTCAAGCACTGGTGTAAATAGTGATCAAGCCTCTGCTGTTGCCAGCAGTTCAGGCTTTATGTTGGACTGTCATCGTTTTGGCTGGTTGCTGTTCTTGGCACTACGAGTACATGCATTTAGCCGCTTTAAAGACTTAGTGACCTGTACAAATGGATTGGTTGCTGTGCTTGTAAGTCGCTGCTGTACACTATGTATTTTTTCAATGAAAAGATAGAAATATCCACAATGTCTAGAAACAATTTTAACACCTAAACTTAGAAACTTGGATTATTAGGCATTTAATGTGTCCCTAATATGTTGTGAAATTCATGGCAGGCGATCCTTATTCTTCATGTTCCTCCACACTTCAGGAAATTTTCTCTCCGTGATTCCCCACACTTTGGTAGTTGCCTCTCAACTTTATACAAGTATATGTTGGCTCCACTTTAATTTTCATTTGTAGTGTTCTCATTGGTAAATGTGTTTTGTTCCTTTGTTTCAGTTAGGAGCAACAAAGGTGTGGACCTTATTACTTCACTTTGCAACATTTATCAGACATCAGAAGATGACTTAAGGAAAACTATGGAGGATGCTAACAATTTAATTGTGGACATTTTGAAGAAAACACCTCTTTTGGCTTCAGAATGTACAGATGAGAACCTAGAAAACATTAACACAGGTTACCTTGATCCTTCTGTGCTGTTGCTCTGTTGATTTTGCTAATCTTGTTTTCAAAACAACTTCCTAAGGTAAAATTTGTTGGTGCAGATGATTTGACTTTTTTTGAGGGTCTGTTGGAGAGGGAATCTTTGGAATTGAGTTTAGTGACTCTAGAGAAGGACTATGATGATGCTATTCATAATAAGGGGGAAATAGATGAGCGGATGTTTATTAATGAGGAAGACAGTTTACTTGGTACTGGAAGCTTATCTGGTGGTGCCATGAACATCTGTGGTTCCAAGGTTTGTGCTAATTGGCTCTTTCTCATGAGCTGTGGCCTCTGTAAGCCAACAGGAAACAACAATCATTCTCATGACAGTTTTTTTCTGATTTGTGCAGCGGAAGTTTGATGCAATGGCCTCCCCAGCAAAGACACTAACAAGCCCACTATCTCCATCGCGCTCTCCTTCTGTGTCACTTGCAAATGGCAACTTAGTTGGTGCCAACTCAAAGTTGGCACCTACACCAGTAAGCACAGCTATGACAACTGCAAAGTGGCTTCGGACCATCATATCTCCACTCCCACCGAAACCTTCACCCGAATTGCAGCACTTCCTTTCATCTTGTGACAGGGATCTAACAGGTGACATCACAAACAGGGCACGGATGATACTAGAGGCCATCTTCCCCAACAGTTCTCTTGGAGAACGATGTGTTACAGGATCATTGCATAATACTAACCTGATGGACAATATATGGGCAGAGCAAAGAAGAATGGAGGCTTTGAAGCTATACTACAGGGTTCTAGAAGCAATTTGTAAAGCAGAACATCGCATTTTGCACTGTAGTAACTTGACCTCCCTTCTAACCAATGAGAGGTTTCATAGATGCATGCTTGCTTGTTCTGCAGAATTGGTTTTGGCTACCCACAAGACAGTGACAATGTTGTTTCCTGCTGTTTTGGAAAGAACTGGTATTACAGCCTTTGATTTGAGCAAGGTAATTGAGAGTTTTGTGAGACATGAAGAAAGTCTTCCAAGAGAGCTAAAGCAGCATTTGAATTCTTTGGAAGAGAGATTGTTGGAAAGCATGGCATGGGAAAAGGGCTCTTCCCTGTACAATTCTTTGATTGTTGCAAGGCCATCCCACTCTACTGAAATTAACCGTTTGGGACTATTGGCAGAACCAATGCCATCACTGGATGCAATTGCATTGCATCATAATATTCCTATTGGAGGACTGCCACCTTTGCCTCTGAAGCGGCACGAAATCTCACCAGGTGATCCTTTTTGTTCAATTTTGGGTTTTTGTTTCTGCTCTCAAGTGCATTTGCAAGTTAACAATGGACCATATCATTCTCTTTCATGAGCCTGCCCCATTTTTTGAATTTATGACTGAACTTAGCAGTACATTCTGTTTTTATTCATAATATGTTTGTGAAAATTAAGAATGGGATCTATTTCTGGGATAGGCACACAATCAAATATGTGGATGGTATCTTGTTTGTAGAGATTGTACTCCAATTGTTTTGCAAACATATATTTTCCTTATAGTCAGTGTTACATGTTCTATTTCTATTGACAATCACAATCTAAAATCTGTCACCAGTCTGACTTTGTTGCATATGTTTTTTATTGCATCTTTCAATGTATAGTTGCTGAGACATCTGCTCCCTCTATCAGCACTATAGCTGGTGAGGCATCTCCTGCTTGGCCAACATTTATCATTGTCTAGTCGATGGTAAACGTAGTGATATCTTTCAGAAAGAACCATTGTCCCATGGGATTTTTTATTTGTGGCAACAACTGTAACTTGTGTTTTTTGCCTGTAAGGGGTTGATAATCTTATGAGGAGGGAATTTAGTTTTTCGCTATGGATAGCTTGAATCATGTTTCCCTATTAACATATTAACTTCTTGGGATTCTAATTTCCATGTCTGTGTTATAATCTTACAGATTGCAATGGTGATGCCAAATCCCCAAAGAGGGTTGGTGACTATAGGAGTGTCCTGGTAGAACGTAATTCATTTACATCACCAGTGAAAGAGCGTCTTTTGGGTTTTAACAGCCTGAAATCAAAATTACCACCTCCAATGCAATCAGCCTTTGCCAGGTAATTTTGTTCAACAAAAGATTTTCTGCAACAGGTCCATGCAGGTACCACTACATATGCACTTCAGATGTTTTGAGATTGTATGCTTCTTTGCAGCCCAGCAAGGCCAAATCCTGCAGGAGGAGGTGAAACATGTGGTGAGACTGGCATCCATGTTTTTCTCACGAAGGTAAAGTTACTCCTGATCCCCTCTAGTGCTCTTTAATTTGTCCTCTTTTTTCACTTTTTGCATTTTCTGACCTTGTTGCTTTGATAGATTGCAAGGTTGGCTGCCAACAGAATTAAGAATTTGTGCGAAAGGCTAAAACTTTCTCCACAAGTGAGGGAGAATGTCTATTGTCTCATACAACAAATACTTAATCAGCAAACTGCTCTTTTCTTCAATAGACACATAGACCAACTTATACTCTGTAGTCTCTATGGGGTTGCGAAGGTTGGTTAGTCGTCATCTTTGATATTTTATGCCTTTATCATTTACAGTGCTTCCATTATTCTGGGTTGACACTGTAATTTACAGATTTCTCAATTAAGCCTTACCTTCAAGGAAATCATCTACAACTACAGAAAGCAACCACAGTGCAAACCTCAAGTTTTTCGCAGTGTCTTTGTTGATTGGCCTTTGACTAGCCGTAATGGGGTAATTTGCTTGACTAGTTCTCTTTTGGCCTTGCTTAATTAAGTCAATCTAAGTGATGATATGCTTTGGAAACAGAGAAAAGGTGTGGAGCATGTTGATATCATTACATTCTACAATGAGGTATTCATTCCTTCTGCAAAGCCTCTTCTGGTAGAGCTTGGTCCAGCTGGATCTTCT
>JAYJMB010085650.1:0-21045 GCA_036873735.1 Pouteria campechiana | reverse complement strand
TGCAAAAGATGAAGTATTAGGTGCAAAAGATGAAGTATTAGGAGAATAAAATATGACATTTTGCATTCTCATCACTCAACTATGCCATTCAAACAGGATTGTCCATAGATGTGGGCCAAGTAATTGAGAGATCGATCATATCTTTGATTATGGGGAGGTTGATAAGCGGACTTGGACATCCTGCGCTCATCTACCAGTTGTGTCTGATGGTGGGGGTTCCTACCAATGCTAAAGAAGGACTCCAACACCCTTTGCCTACAATCACTGATTCAGTTGTGGATACATTTGAAAAGTTAGCTAGTGTAAGTGCTAGAGAGGGTACATCATCTGCCGCCCCAAGCTCTTCTTAGCAGAGGCCACCAATGCAATGTCCCACTAGTGAGCCAACAATAGCTGATTTATAAGCCCAGGTCATGGTATTGAGGAACTAAAGTGACATTGCGATAAGGAAAGGTTAATGGAGCAGCAGCAATAATTCTAATTTTTTATGGACTACACCAACGCCTTGAATGCAACGTTTCAAAATTTCAGTATGGCGCAAGGAACAACCTCAGTAGTCTTTCCCACTCCACCAACCTATCCACCAGTCTCCCCACCTACTGAAGAATCAGAATATGAGTCAGAAGATTAAACTCTAGTATCTCAGGGAAGTTCTTGTTTTCTATTATTTTATTCCACATTAAGGACAATGTTGTTTCCAAGTTTGGAGGTATTTGGTTTATGTATGTGTTTCTCTATCTAGTTTGGGTGTTTTGTTAATCTTAGTTATCTTTACATGTCTAGGGAGGCCTAGTCTGTATTTTGTGCTTTTTTGTTCTGTGTTGTGTGTTTGATTAGTTCATGTGTTATGTTTCAATCTCTATGTTTAGTGCTTTATTTGAAAAATAAATAAATAAATAAATTTGAATAATAAATAAATAAATAAATATAAAAAATGTGTTTTGTGTGTTTTGAGCATTGATCAGAGTCATGATCCGAAATCATTGACATATATGTGACATTTGACAATGGTTAAGTTGAAAATGATAGAAATCATTATCTATACATGCTTGACTTGATTCCTTGTCTAACTTATATAGATTCCTTAGACACATTGATCACATTGACATAGTTATTTCTTTTTATGTCTTTGAATACTTAGCTTCATTTTAGGAGACTAAGTATGCACAGTTCAATTTGAATTCTAGAATTCATTATGACAATTGTTGAGACAAGCACTAGATGAGATAAAAGAAGAACATGATTAAAAACTCATTGTTTATAGGGGGATCACATTCTATGAATGGAAAAGAAAATAAGTTTGGGGGTTGATATTAATATAGCCTAAGGATTAGGGGGGATCACATTTGAGAAATGAAGATAAAATTAAGGAATGTGATAGTAATAGAGCCCATAAAAAAGAAAAATATCAAATCTACATCTAATGTAGTCTCTCTGGGTTTGTATTGAACATGTATTACTTGGTTTCTTAAATGAATTTAAGTTTGAAATTATATAGATTGAAATGGCTATAATTTTTGCACATGCACATGGAATCTAGGGTGGAAAGGAAGATGCTCAAGTTGAAACTAGAGACATATGTGATATCTTGATAGTTTCCTCTTAACCATGACTATTTTATTAAGGTTTTTGACTGATAACCTGGATTGATCTTCATTGTGTTCTTTGTGAATTCTTATGTTTTTACTTTACTTGAGAATAAGCAAATGAGTAATTTTGGGGGTATTTGATATGTGAATTTTATTCACTTATGTTTTGTATTATTCAGGATTGTTTAATTATTTATTCTTGAGAAATTTAGATGTTGTTCATGTGATTTTATTATTTTCCTTCAGGTGCCTTGAAGGGAGATAGAATGGATTAAAAAACTAAGGAAAAGAGAAAGAAGTAGCTTAAGGATAGAAGGAAGGAAGAAAATGTTGCAAAAATGCAAAATAAGAGGACATCACATCTGGCTCCACCAGCCTCAATCTGGCCCCGCTGGCACCATAATCTTTTCAAGCCATCTTGTGACTATCAAGGCTGGCACCTTAGCACCTAATCTTGCACTGCTGGAGCCAATGCCGCTTCTTGAATCCTGCTGAATTTCTCATAGGCTTGTCCCCTAGTTTTTAAGGCAATGAGAGAAGGCTTTGGGGGTATCTTTTTACATTTGTTTTGGGTTTGTTCTAAGGTTCTTAGGGGCATAGCTAGGGTGAATTTTGTGGAGAAAGAGGGAGAGATTTCAAGGAAGCAAGAGCAAGAGGAGATGATGTTCTGCATTGTGATGAGCTTCAGGAAGGGAGTTATTTCCATTTCCATTATTAATGCAATTTCTTTGTTTTCATCCATTATGTTATTTGCAATCATTTTGGTTTGTTAAATTGCTTGATCACCAATTTTATCAATCATATTGATTATCTAAGAATGGTTAAGGTACCCACCATTTGCTAAGCCATGAGCTCCCATGAATTAAAAGGATAGATGGTTATGGTATACACCTTATGCTAAGCCGTTCTATTTGGTTCGTTAATTTCTTAGTCTTAATGGGTTTTCACTTCAATTATGCTGCACATTATAGGTAATTGGAACGAGTAAAAATACTTAATTTAAACTTGCACACCTAATGGTAATAATCATACATTAGAAAGAATGAACCCAAGATAAGCATTGAATCCAACATCCCAATAGCAAAGGATATCATTAAGTGGCAAAATCAGACCCTAGACCTTTATAATTTGTTAATCTCCCCTAAATTATTCATAGTTGATGATTTTTGTAATTTCATTAAATTTATCATCCATCCTTACTTAGCTTTAAATACATACTTTCAAGATAGTGATAATTTAGTAACTTAAGTTAATTGAATCGGTTTGACCATTCTTCATGGGATCGACCCTTGCATTGCACACTATACTACTATATACTCATGCTTGCGAGGATTTATAATATGAACCATCAAGGGACTTTGGATGATCCAAAAATATATACATTGGGATGTTAGGATTGAAGGGGAGTTTTGGAGGTATGGGTCACTTACTTCAGAGGGACCGAAGCCACGCATGTTCACGACTTTGATGAGCCCCCGACCTTTGAAGGCTTTGAAACTGTAACTTCGGAGGCTCTGAAGCGGCACGACGAAGCAGCGCTGTGTGATTTTAATGAGGCATTTTTAGTGGTCAGAAAATTAAGGAAGCAATGACTATTTTGAATCTAGAACTTATAAATACAAGTTCTTGTGAAGAAAATTTGACTCTTTGAGAAGATTAAACATGAATTAAACATAACAACTCAAATTCCTAAAGGTGTATTCACTCTAATAGGCTTCAATGAACATAGAACTTCAAGTTATATCTTTACACTTCAAAGGAGATCAGAAAGCATTGTGAGCTTAATATTTTATCTTTATTATCTAAGCTTAAAATATATGTACATCTAGGCCTAATTAGAGGCATTTACTTGTACGTCTATACCTGTAAAGGTTGAGTTGCTGGTTAGCTCTTAAGAGACTAGATTTTATGAGTTGTTGGTGAGCTTGTAAAACAAATAGTTGTAAAGTTTCTGGTGAGCTCATAAAACCAGTGTAGAGTTCTTAATTAGCTTGTAAAACCAAGGAGGTAGTGATTCCACAAGTTATAATGGAACCCAAGGTTGGGAAACCTTAGAGAGTAGAGTACGTGCCAAGAGAGGGCCCAAACCACTATACTCCTTGTGTCTTTATTGTCTTCATGCTTGTGTGTTCCATTACATTTATTTTTTGTTCTTGCACAATCTTTTCTATTTTCCCATACCTTTAGGATTCTAGATTTGTCATACAACCTGTATAGCATAGGCAGGGTTAGGGGACCAACACTTGTGAGGGGAAGGATAGTGTCATTTGATCGATCCTCCATCAACCAAATTTATGGTCTTCTAAACATTAACGAGGATGATTACTCAGCCTAGTTAGAGTAGGATCTTGATTATAATGCTATCATTAATTTCTATGCCAAAACTAGGAACCTAATGGACGAAGAAAAATGATAAAGTACTGCATTTTCCTAGGGGGCAACTCAAGGTTGAAAGTAGAGCATCACACTACTTCATTTTAGGCAAGTTGCTGCCCACCAACCACTTCTCCAATGTCACTTGGGAGAAAGCAATTCTCAACTAAGCAATCTAGATAGGTCTCTTCATTAATGTGGGAATGGTCACTAAGGGTTCCATCATCTCATTCATTGCAAGATGCACAATAGGTGGCTTTGGACACCCCTCCATCATTTATGAACTGTGAGTGCAAGCGGGGGTTGCTACTAGCGCTACTAAGGAGATTCAATATCCATGGCCACTGATTTCTTATGTAATGATCTAAACCTTTGAAAAGAAGGAGGGCGAAGGTGACAGAGTAGGCCCGTCTTCCACACCGCGCTCTTCACAAAGGAGACAGGCTGCAATCTCTTCTCATAGTGCCTCCAATGTTGCTAATTTAAGTAATTAATTAGAGGAGATGCAACAATCTAATTAGAGGTGGCAGTTCTCCATGATCAAGCAATTTGATCAGTTCATGTCCAACAAAAGACAGCAATTTGGATTCATGGTGGATTACACCAACACACTCAATGTCATGTTCCAAACTTGCAGTATACTTATGGAGCCAGTTTCGTGGTTTTTCCTCCACCATCCACTTTTGCACCATACTCCCTAGCTTCTGAATCCAAGGAATGATTGAAAGGCAAATTTTTCAGGGAAGTCCTCATTCTAAATGCTTTTATTCCACATTGAAGACAATGTTTGTTCTTAAGTTTAGGGGGGTTGTCTTGTTTGCGTTTGTTTGTCTTGTTTTTTTATCTTGTTTGCTATACTTCTCTATGTGTTTTTTTTTAGTATTCCTATTTGTGTTTGCTTGTGATTATAGTATTGGTTTGTGCTTATATATAAAAAAAAAAATATTTTGAGCATTGATGATGGTTGTAGTAGGAAACCAATGATATGCGAAAGATACTATAACAATGGCCTAGGAAGAAAATCATGGATGTCACTATAGTCTATGTGCTTGACTTGAATATCTATCTAATTTACTTCAAATTCCTTACACACCTATTCACATAGCCATTTCTTTTTAAATCAATTGAGTACATAGACATAGTTTAGGTGACTAAGTATGCATAACTTAGTTTGAACTCTAGAATTCATTTCAACTACCATTTGAGACAACAATTAGGTGACATATCAATGAGAAAAGGATGTATGCTTTTCTTGACTAGTTTGAGCCATTCTAGCTAACCTAGTACACCAATTTTACTAGTATGCCCATTGAGTATTCAACCTTTCTTTCTTTAGCCTTATCACCCAAAACCCTCTTAGCTTGAAAAACCATGTTTGACCTATAAAGAGATATACTCAATGCACATGGTTGTTAGAAAGATATGAGTGATGTAAAGGAAGATAAGTTTAGGGGTACAAAAAAGTGAAATACCAAAAAGAAAAAGAAAAAGGATGAATAAGGACTTATAGTTCATTTAGGGGGATCACATCTTCATGAACTAATAAGTTTTTTTTTTTTTTTTTTTTGGGGGGGGGGGGTGATAGCATTAAAACCCAAAATCTTTGGGGATCACATTCTAAAGAATTCAATAGAAAATAAGTTTGAGGGTTTGATAGTAATATGACCCATGAAAAAAAAGAAGAGTAAATATGAGAGTAAAGAAAGTTAAACATCATGTGCAACATCATGTGCATAACGATTGTAATCTTTTAACTTGTGAATTCTGATTCTTTTTTGTTTAGCTAAGCCTAAGACCCAGTTAAAATCATAACAAGGCCTATTGATTCTTAGTGAATTTTTGACTTAGATGAGTGGAGAATGATGATCAAAATTAGCATATGAGGTTTGAATTGAACATGTTTTACTTAGTTGAATAAATTCATTTGAGTATGAAATGATTTAGATTGGAATGGTAATAACTTTTTGCACATGCACCAAGAATAAAAGATAGATAGGATGATGTTTGGGTTGAAATTCTAGACATACATGATATTTCAAGTTTTATTCTAAGCTACGTTGATTCTCTTGACTTCTTTGAAAAATCAACCTCATTAATGTTGTCTTTTTGTTTTTCTTTTTGTTTTGCTCAAGGACTACCAAATTAATAATTTTGAGGGTATTTCATAATTGAATTTTATTCACTTATATCTAGTGTTGTTCAAGCCTATTAATTATTGAATCTTGAGGAATTTTTATGCATTTCATGAGTTTTTGTGTCTATTTTTAATGTGAAGAAAGGGAGCAAAACAAAGAAAAAGAAGGTGGCACATAGATGACAGAAAGAAGACTCAAAAAGAGGGAGCACAACATGCAAGAAATGGGCAACAGCCAAGGTGCCACAACACCCAAAAGTGGAGTTGCGGCCCATCAGAATTCACCTGGTATTAGTGGTCAATAGTTCTGGCACCGTGGCGCCCAAAACCAACGTTGCGGCACTAGTTTACTATAGTGCACATGTGTTGATGCGTGCTATAATAGGTGTATTTCAAGAGGGCTTTACCATGACATGTTTTTGGGGATTTTTGCTAGGTTTTTTAGGACTTTTTAGAGGGTTTCTTAAAGGCTTTTGAAGAGGAGAAAGAAGGGCATGAAGAAAAACAAGCATCAAAGGGGAAGACATTGTGATCACTTGTTTCCTTATGTTTTTACTTTCTTTCATTCCCTATAATCATGGATTTAACTTTGGGATTTGAACTATGATGATGTTGAATGTTTCTTTGATGGATTTACCTTACATCATGAGTAGTTGCATTTCTTCTTCCAGAGTGGAGATAAATTTTATATGGATTTCATGGTGGGAGCAATGAATTACATGATTGACATTGTTATTAGTTTATTTATGATACTTTATTCTTCATGCTTTCAATTTTACTGGCCATTTATTGAATGATCAAGTATTTAGGATTTAACACTTAGGAGAGGTAATCTTGAATAGGATCTAGGCTTCATGACATTAAATCAAAGATGATTTGGGAGAGCTTCTATGTTTTATGAAATCACTCAAAAGAATCAAACTCTTAATGCATTTTTAATCTTCCAATTGTTAGAGGGATATCAAAATTGGGGGATTAAGAATAGATACTTGACTTGGCACTTGGGAGAGGGAGTTGAGTGTTTTTGTATTCTTGGGAGAGGGAGTTGAGTGTTTTTGTATTTCTTACCTTGATTTCTTCTTACCAAAGCATGACATTTTGTATTTCTTATTCAATTCCTTGTATCTTGACTATCTAGATAAAACTAGGATCATTCTTACAATAGGTAGTGGTTAATTAAGATATACAATCCTTGTTGAGATAACACTCTCTCACTATTATATTACAAAACTTAATGCCATACACTTGCAGTATAATTTGTAGCAAACACTACACTTTGCTAGAAATTGACAATTAAATTGATGCATATCAACTGTTTGATGAAATGATTCTATTATAAGCAAAGTGTGCTTGAATGATTCCATTGAAGCCCCTATTTGGCCATTAATTAGGCACTAAAATAAGGTATTAAATGCACTTAATGAATGTTTAAAGAGAGATTAAATTTAGGCAACAATATGAAAGGCATTAGTGTAAACACTCTGCACTTGAAATACATTTAGAAAGAACTCCATAATTGGGTAGCTATATGGGCAGATTATGGTACCCAAGGATGATGTATATTTGACTTAAAATGGTAAATGAAATGGGAGAGAGAATAGTTGGGTTTATGCCCTTGAAATCATGCTAACTTCCATATTGAAATGGATGATAATTTCCAATAGAACAAGTATTTGTAATGAGTAATGAGATAAGAATATACCCTTATGAGATGATTTGGTGAATTTCACCTAATTCATAAATTGAGTTAGATCTCCCATTTAGACATATGTAAATTTCAATTATGATACATGTTATGTGTAAGATCTATTAAGACTTGGGAGCCAAGTTGTTGAGTTGGAAGTTGAGGATTTTGTAGTTGTTCTCTATTGAGGTACGTAGGTTTGTTTCTGTTGTACATGTGTGAATGAGTAAATTGATGAGAATAGTGAGTATCCCATGATTTACTACGAGCACCATGTTTTGAATGATATTTAATATAATTACATTATGACTTGAATGATGAGATTATACATTTCCATGGGGTGTGGTATACCTTGATAGCATGATTTTGGCACTTGTACGGTGTGCATATGTCTGGATGGCATGGTACGTGATATTTTAATAGTGATGATTTGTAACTTGTGAGTATGATACACTTGGTCTTCTCAACAGATGTGGATGGTGAACTTCTGATCCTTGTGGAGCAATGAGGGCAGGATGCCATGGAAGGCAATGGGAGAATTGTCGTAGTCGTAGCAGCTTCATAGTCAGGGGTACAAGGAGGGGCTAATTTGTACATTGAAGAGGGGAGAGGGTTGTGTCCATGTCCCTAGGTCCTAATGATGAGTATTCTTGTTAATGATATCCTGGTGACAAATATGTCTTGATAATGATGTCGTGATTATTGACATGAATGCATGGTTTCGATGACAAACAAAACTTGATTAAAGATTATATACTAATGGTTGTCATCAAGTTTTTAGCATGCAAAAAAATGAGCATAAAAAACATATTCCATGGCGACAAGGCTTGAGCAAGTAAAGGAGCAAAAGATGAAGTGTTGCAATAGACAAAGCATGAGTGAAAAGGGCTCAGTTGTTTCCATTCGTCTGTCAAAATAGAAAATCATATTTGACGGATGCAAGACAGTATGTATAACAGATTTCGTCTATCATAAGCAAGCTAAATCTATGCTAATGGTCATCTGATGAGAATAAACAAAGGCGAAAGAAGTGAAGATCCTTTTAGTACACCAAAACATCATCTGCCATCGATAGACAAAGTGGAGAAGCAAGAATCGTATGGCAGAGCAGAAACTTCATCTATCACAAGTGAGCTAATAATCATTTTCTGTCAAAAAATACAGCGAAAGAATCAAGAAGCGTCTGGCAGAACAAAGAATTCATCAGTGATCATCTGCCATCAATAGTCAAAATGGAAGAACTAACAAGCATCTGGCAAAATAAAGAATTCATCAATGATCATCTGCTGCTAACAGACAAAGCAGAAAAATACTCCATTAGACGAAGGAGTGAAGAAAACCCATTTGTGATTCAACACTTCATATGTTACTTACAATAGACAAACCCAACAGACAAAGTACGAAACGAACAAGACATCTATGCCTCTACGATGCGATAGACAAAGAAATTGAATGGTTGATTCATCTGGCAGCAATAGAAAGGATGATTTGGCTATCACTTATGAAAGACAAAGACGAAGGAATTTTGTCTTATGGACAACTGGACAGATACTTTGTCTATCATAAGTAAAAGATGAATAATGGTTAGAATGAATTGTTGGTCTTCGCTCAGCAATAATAATGATCTTTCTATATTAATGAAAGAGATAGTCATTACAGTAATACCTCGACTATAGCTTATTGAGAAACCATAAATCATCTTCTCCAAGGTCGGCGCTGCATGAATTCTAGCATATGAGGAATAAGCAGAAGTACCAATCAGAACATCCTCTGTTATTAATGGAGCTCACCTACCCACCAAGGACTCGAATTTGAAGCAACTATAAATGAAGCATTATTGGAGCTGGAAGAACCTAACCAAGTATTTGAGAAAATCATTCAAAAACCTCTTGAGAGGATGTACTGATCTGAGTTAAACCTTTTGTAATCCTTCAAGAATCAAGAGCCTTACATTCAAACCTTCCTCAACTTCTCTTTAAAGGCTCTCAACTACCTTTGAGAAGATCATTTACTTCTATATTCAACTTTCAAAAACCTTCCCCTATGCTTACTGAGAAATTCCTGTGCTTAAACTTCTGATATTCATTTCTTGTAAAGTTCCTTGAGCGAGTGGTGGAGACTAGACTCAAGAAGAGTTGTGACTGTTTGAGTACGAACAAGAGTTAATTATTCACGCCCCCTAGAGCTAGAATCTAGAAGAGTGTCGGGGACACTTGTTTATGCTCCTAGAGTTGGAATCTAGAAGAGTGTCGGGGACACTTGTTTACACCCCCTGTAGCTGGAATCCAGAAGAGTGTCGAGGACTATTATACTTTTGCTATTGGAATAGTGGAACTCAAGACACTGAGAGAAAAGTGCTCTTGGAAGAGTGGAGTTGAGTGTTTACTCAAACCACTATAAAAATCATTGTGTCATATTTATTTTGTGCATGTATTGATTGAGTGATTGATTGCTAGAGGGAAGAGTAATCCAAAAAAAGGTTGAGAACTAATTTTTAAGTACCAAATTCACCACTCCCTCTTAGGTTTTAATCTAAACTTTAGGACCAATAAGTGGTATTAGAGAAGACTACATAAACACTTTTAGTGATCCAATGGAAACCCATCACCCTCATTACAAATATTCGATGAGGGGTAATCATCTTCTTGGCCACCCCTATTTGATAGAACTAACTTTGCTTACTAGATGTTAAGGATGAAGTAATTTATTATAGCCAATGATATGGAATCTTGAAGATTAAAGTCAGAATCACTCTTCCATCTACTGAAGTAGATGCATGGACCAAAGAGGAAGCCACCTCAGTCCAAAATAATGCAAAGGCTATGAACTTTTTATTTTTTGGACTATCCTCATCTAAGTTTGATAGATTATCAACTTGCACTACTACAAATGATATATGGGATAAATTAGTGTCAGTTTATGTAGGTTCCTCACAAGTTAAGGGAACCATAACTAGAAGAAATATGTTGATAGGAGAACTAGAAAATTTTAGGATGATGGAAGGAGAAAGTGTATCTGAAATGTATGCTCATTTTTCTAAAGTTAATAATGCTTTGAAAGGTTTGGAAAAAAAAAGTTACAAATTCTAAATAGGTGATGAAGAAACTAAGGATACTGCCAGAATTATGGAACCAGAAGTAGCAATAGAGGAAGCAAAGGATCTAAACACTCTTCTAGTAGATGATCTTATCAGTTTATTAATGTCACACAAGCTGATTAAGAACAAAAGGGAGGAGCCAGCAAAACCAAAAAAAAAGTATTGCTTTGAAAGTAACTAAGGAAAGCAATAGTGATCTAGCATCACAATCTAAAGAAGATATAGCCAGTTAGTCAGAAATTTCAAAAAGTTTGTGAGAAGCAATAGAGGTAGCTCATCACAGAGACAACCTAGACAACAAAAGAAAATGACTAAAAAAAAGAAGGATCTCCCTACATGCTATAGATATGGAAGGATCGGACACATGTCACATGAATATCCTAATGAAGAAAGAGTAATTATGAATGAGAAGGATGATAGAAAAGAAAAAAAATACTTCAAGAAGTCCTCAAGAAACCAAGCCAGAGGAATGTATGTGAATGACAAAGAATCATCAGGAACTAGCTCAAGTGAGAAATGTGACAATGAAGTTGGACACCTCACAAGAATATGCTGCATGGCCCAGATGGAGAATGAATCAACAAACCAAATCACCATTAAAGAGCAGTGTACAACGCAGCTGGAGACAAAGGTAAATTCATATTACTCTTACAGTTTCGACTCTTCAAGTTCAAATAGCACTTGTGATAAATGCAAAAATCTTTATAAGTTACAACAATCATACAACTCTCTCTTCAATGAGTCTGAATTACTTAGTCAAAAATATACTCAAAAGAAAATACACTTTGACACAACTGTCAAAGTAAACTTCATTCTATCAGAAAGAAATTTATCTCTACAAAAGGAGGTTGGAGATCTGAAGAAAGAGATGGAAATATTAAATAATATGCTTAGTAAATTCTCCAATCCAGGAGAGTCTGTGACCAAATTTATAAGAATGACTGGTCAAACCAGCAAAAAGGGACTTGTTTGTGAATAATCAGATGATAAAAATTTACAAAAATTTGCTAGATGGTCCAAGGGAATGAATGTTAAAGAAGAAAGAGAGAACTATCCAAACATTAGAAGATTCATAAATTATCCTTTGATAAAGAAACCAGTGGAATATACTACATCTATTAGAGTCCCAAATATTTATTATTTCTGCAACAAATTTGGACATAAGGTGTATGATTGTTATGCCAAAAAGATGCAAGCAAAAGGGGCTAAGATGAGATGGAAATACAAGGAATGAGCACACAATTATACCACACACTTTTTCAATAACATCATTGGACCCAATACTTGGGTACTAATAAGGCAAGAAGAAAAATTGCTTTGAATGCAGGTAAGTCTCAAAGATACATCTGAAAATGCATGGTTCATGGTAGTGGTTGTTCAAGACATATGACTAGGAACAAAAAGATGTTCAAAGAATTAAAGCCAATGGATGAAGGAATAGTAGCATTTGGCAACAATAATAAAGGTCTTATCGAGGGAATAGGTAAAGTTTATGGTTTATTCAATGCATGCATAGAGGATGTATTATATGTAGAAGGACTCAAGCACAATCTGCTAAGCATCAGTCAATTATGTGACAAGGGTCACAAAGTTATGTTTGAACCATTTGCACGTAACGTATTCAGTATAGATAATGATCTACTGTTTAGCAAAAAAAGGCATGGAAATATTTATATAGTATAGTTGGATGATATAGTCAGAAAATGCTTAATTACAATCAAGGATGATCCATGGGTATGGCACAAGAGGATGGGACATATCAATATTTCAAATATCAAATTCTTATGGAAAAAGGATCTTGTGATTGGTTTACCAAAATTAAACTATGACAAAAATCAAATATGCAAATCCTGTCAATTGCCAAAATAGACCAAAGTATCCCTCCATCCTAAAAGTGAAGTATCTACATCCAGACCTCTAGAACTATTGTATATGGATTTATTTGGACCATCAGATATAGTCACACTTAGAGGAAAAATATACGTATATGTGATAGTAGATGACTACTTTAGATTTACATGGGTAATTCTCTTAAATAGCAAAGATGAAGCATTTTCAATGTTTTATACTTTTTCAAAGCTAGTCCA
Source organism: Pouteria campechiana (assembly GCA_036873735.1). Classification (NCBI taxonomy): domain Eukaryota; kingdom Viridiplantae; phylum Streptophyta; class Magnoliopsida; order Ericales; family Sapotaceae; genus Pouteria; species Pouteria campechiana. Next base: position 8,081 of record JAYJMB010085650.1, on the reverse strand, counting down.
AAATGAGAAACAATGTCTATTGTATCCATCCGCAATAATCATGGTGGTGAATTCGAGAACAAAAGATTTATTGATTTTTGCGATGAAGCATGAATTCACTATAGTTTCTCATTCCCCAGAACTCCTCAACAAAATCGAGTTGTGAAAAGAAAGAATAAAAAAAGTCAGGAAATGGCAAGAACCATGTTAAATGAAAGTAAATTGTCCAAAAGATTCTGGGGAGAAGTAGTTGGTATTGCTTGCCATGTGTTCAATAGGGTCATCATAAGACCAATCTTAAAGAAAACCCCATATGAGCTTTAGAAAGGAAGAAAACCAAACATCTCATATTTCCATCCCTTTGGATGCTTATGCTATGTGCTAAACAATGGAAAAGATAACCTTGGAAAGTTTGATCCAAAGAGCGATGAAGCTATCTTTCTTGGTTAATCTTTCAATAGTAGAGCATTTAGAGTCTACATTAAGAAAACACAGGTTGTAGAAGAGTCTATATATGCTAAATTTGATGAAGCAAATATAACCCTGACATGCGAGTGTGATAGTGATGCAGATGAAGCTACAACAAATATGAAGAAGATCAAATTGAAGGATCAAGAGAATGACACCAACGATGAAGATGTATAGAGTTCAAAAAATGAAGAGGAGGTAAGAATAGATAATGTTCCTTATCAACCTCCTAATGATTTGAAATTTATTAGTACTCATCATAGAAAGCAAATCATAGGAAATGTATATGATTATGTTGAAATAAGGTCTATGCAAAATGTTTGCAGTCATTATGCATTCATCTCTACAATAGAGCCAACCAACATTGATCAAACATTAAATGATGAAAATTGGATTATATTAATGGAAGAAGAGCTCAACCAGTTTGAAAGGAACAAAGTATAGAAATTAGTTCCAAAATCAGAAAATGTTGATGTAATTGGAACTAAATGGGTATTCAGAAACAAACTCAATGAGAGTGGGCTAGTTGTAAGAAACAAGGCACGATTAGTTGCTAAGGGGTACTCACAAGAAGAAAGAATTTATTTTGAAGAATCATATGCCCTTGTAGCTAGATTAGAAGCCACTAGAATGCTACTTGCTTTCACATCTCATAAGGACTTTAAGTTATTTCAAATGGATGTAAAGAGTGCATTTCTAAATGGATATTTAAGTGAAGAAGTGTATGTAAAAAAAAAACTCCTGGTTTTGAAAATGATCACCCCAATCATGTCTATAAGCTCACCAAGGCACTATATGGTTTAAGATAAGCTCCAAGAGCTTGATACGAAAGGTTGAGCAAATTCTTAAGTAATCATAAATTCAAGAGAGGAAAGGTTGATGCTACTCAATTTATCAAAAATATTAACAAAGTATTTTGATAGTTTAGATTTATGTGGATGACATTATATTTGGAGATACTAATGAAAAACTATGTTAAGATTTCTCAAAGTTCATGCAAGCTAAATTTGAAATGAGTTTGATGGGAGAATTAAATTATTTTCATGGATTGCAAATCAAGCAAAGAGATGATAAAAATTATATTTTTCAATCCAAATATACTTGACAGATGTTAAAGAAGTTCAAAATGGAAGAAGGAAAGGTTGGAAACACTCTAATGATCACATCAACAAGGCTGAAGAAGGATGAAAAAGGTAAACTTGTAGATTAAAAATAATATAGAAGTATGATTGGATCTCTTCTCTATCTTATTGCATCTAGACAAGATATTCTCTTAAGCATATGCTTATGTGCTAGATCTCAGTCCAATCCTAAAGAATATCACCTTACTGAAGTGAAATGAGTTTTTAAGTATCTAGTTGACACACCAAATCTAGGACTTTATCATCCCAAAGGAGCTAACTTTGAACTCATTGGATATTCTGATACTAATTTTGGAGGATATAAAATTTGATAGAAGAAGTACTAGTGGAAGCTGTCAGTTTTTAGGAAATAGTTTAGTATCATGGCTCTCTAGAAAATAGACTAGTGTTGCTCTCTCTATAGTAGAATTTGAATACATAGCAACTAAAAGTTATTGTATTCAATTGTTGTAGAAGAAACAACAACTTGTCAATTATGGACTAAGCTATAGAGACATACCCATTAAATGTGACAACACTAGTGTCATATTCTTGACAAAGAATCCTGTCCCACCACTTTATTAGAGATCATATTAAAAAGCATGATCACCCACAAGCGCTCAGCTTACTAATATCTTTACCAAGCCATTGTCATTAGAAAGATTTTGTAACATTAAAAGAGAATTAGGCATGACAAATGCGATGATCTAAAAATAAAATCTCCAATGTTTCTATGCTTGAAATTACAACATTGAATATACTGTCTTATGCTAAAATTTTATCTCAAACGAAGTAAGCTATTTGCATACGGTGCTTCATTCACACTTCATCTAAAGATTGTTTCCCAAGGTCAAGTACACTTCCGTTTCTTGCTAGAATTAACTTACAGCTATGGTTATCACATCCACTTCTATTTTTAGCAAGAGTTATTCTTCCCTTCTTGGAAAATCACATCAAGTACCTCGTATAGCCCCCACATTCAATCTATTTTAACCCCTGAGTCATAATCTTTCTCTACATCATGAAGATGAAATTCTTTAGAGAAAAACATTTTGAAAGTAATCACAAAGAGAAGACAAGCGCGTGGTGGGGACTGAAGAATCAAATGTTGCTTCTTTAGTTGTTTTCCTGGAGGGATGATAATGTTTTTATATTCCCCAATCTTCCATCCATTCTCTCAGATGCATCTCTCTTCAAACTCTGGCTTCGCAGATACCTTTCATCAACCTCATCTCGGCCAGCTAGCCCTGGTTCACATATTATCATCATCTTGGGTGTTTGAAGAGGAGGGGGATGGAACAAACAAGTATATTACATCCATCACCAACCCCTCATCTTCCCATCTACCATCCAAAACTTTGGTTTCTCACACTTGAAGAAACCTCTTATAATTTTCGATGCACATCCTCCCACCTTGTGACAAAGCTCTTTGGGTTCACAACCTCTCTCCATCTCCCCAAACATAGAATGTTTGTCTCTAGGTCAATATGCTCTGTATTGTTGTTTATATTGAAAAGAAATGACATAATGTTTTTGTTCATCTCTTTATGTTTGTGCTATACTTATTGGGAGTGGATGTTTTGTTTTGCTTCTGATAAAATGATTGTGGAATGATTAAACATTGCAAATATTTTTTTCATCTGGATACGTTCAGGGGGAGATTATCCTTTATGAGATAATTTTTAATCAAGTTTTTTCATCATCAAAAAGAGGGAGAATATTGACATGAATGCATGGTTTCGATGACAAACAAAACTTAACTAAAGATTATATACTAATGGTTGTTATCAAGTTTTTAGCATGCAAAAAAAAAGCAGAGAAAACATATTCTATGGTGACAAGGCTTAAGCAAGTAAAGAAGCAAAAGAAGAAGTGTTACAACAAATAAAGCACAAGTGAAAAGAGCTCGGTTGTTTCCATTTGTCTATCAAAATAGAAAATCATATCTAACGGATGCATGATAGTGTGCATAACAGATTTTGTTTATAATAAGCAAGCTACAGCTATGCCGATGGTCGTCTGATGAAAACAGACAAAGGTGGAAGAAGTTAAGATCCTTTTAGCAGAACAAAAACATAATCTGCCATCAACAAACAAAGTGGAGGAGTAAGAATTGTATGGTAGAGTAGAAACTTTATCTATGAGTAGTGAAAGAAGCAAGGAGCACGGAGCACGGAGATGGAATTTGTCAGTGATCGTCTGTCATTAATAGACAAAATGAAAGAAGCACGGAGCATTTGGTAGAATAAAGAATTCATCAATGATCATCTGCCATTAACAAATAAAGTGGAGAAATACTCCATCAGACGAAGGGGAGAAGAAAATCCATCTGTGATTCAATACTTTGTTTATTACTTACAACAGACAAACCTAACAGACAAAGTGCTGAAGCAACAAGACATTTATGTTTCTATGATGTTACAGACAAAGAAATTAAATGGTTGATTCATCTGGAAGCAATAGAAAGGATGATTCATCTGTCACTTATGAAAGACAAAGATTAAGAAACATTGTCTTATAGACAACTGGACAGATACTTCATCTATTATAAGTAAAAGATGAGCAATAGTCACAATGAATCATTAGTCTTCGCTCAGTATTAATAATGATCTTTCTATATTAATGAAAGAGGCAGCCATTGTAGTAATACCTCAACCAGAGCTTATTGAGAAACCAGAAATCATCTTCTTCAAGGTTGGCGCTGTAGGCATTCTAGCATATAAGGAATAAGCAAAAGTCAAAGAATTCAAAATACACCAATCAGAATGACCTCTGTTATTAATGGAGCTCACCTACCACCAACGACTCAAATTCAAAGTAGCTATAAATGAAGCAATGTTGGAGCTGGAAGAACCTAACCAAGTATTTGAGAAAATCAAATCAAAAACCTCTTAAGAGCATTTACTAATATGAGCTAAACCTTCTGCAATCCTTCAAGAGTCAATAGCCTTGCATTCATACCTTCCTTAACTTCTCGTTAAAGGCTCTCAACTAACTTTGGGAAGATCATTTTTTCTCCATTCAACTTTCAAAAACCTTCCGCTGTGGTTACTAAGAAATTCCTATGCTTAAACTTTTGATATTCATTTCTTGTAAAGTTCCTTGAGCTAGTGGTAGAGACTAGACTCAAGAAGAGTTATGACTGTCTAAGTGCTGACAATAGCTAATTATTCATGCACCCTAGAGCTAGAGTCTAAAAGAGTGTCAGGGACACTTGTTTCTGCTCCCTAGATCTGGAATCTAGAAGAGTGTTGGGGACACTTGTTTACGCCCTTTGGAGATGGAATCCAGAAGAGTGTCAAGGACACTTGTTTATGCCCTCTAGAGCTAAAATCTAGAAGAGTGTTGGGGACACCATTGTATTTCTGCTATTAGAAATAGTGGAACCCAAGACACAAAGAGAAAAGTACACTTGGAAGAGTGCAGTAGAGTGTTTACTCGAACCACTATAAAAATCATTATGTCTTATTGATTTTGTGCATGTGTTGATTAAGTGTTTAATTGCTAGAGGGAAGAGTAATTCAAAAAGGGGTTGAGAAATAATTTTTAAATACCTAATTCACTCCTCTCCTCTTGGGTTTTTTCTAACCTTCGGGACCAAGAGTAATGATGAACATGTCTAGATGAGGATGTCTTGATGGTGAGGTTGTATATGAGTCCCAATTATGAGGATGAGTTGATGATGACGATGTATTTAGAAGATGAGCCTAATCTTAGTGAATTATGTTTTAGTCATAAGAACATGTGCATTATGGGCATGGGAACATGTTGCATTGTCATGAAATTTAGCATGTCTTGGATTTACACATGTCTTGGATTTAATCATGTGATTCTAGTTCCTTATTTATCATTATTTTCTATCTTGCCTGCTTATTAAGTTTGCTTGGACTTATATTATTTTATTCATGGTTTTTAATTGGTAGGTTTGACAATGGAGCCCAACCTGGGATTGGTGCTCATGATTGGAAATAGACTGAGACTGTCATGTTGATTTGATGGATTAGGGGTTGGAACTCCATATTTGAATGTTATATCTAATGTATATGAATTTTTTAATTTTGAAAAAGTTCAAATTATGATGTATGCATTGAGTTATGTATGAGCTAATTGTACTGTCATGTCATAATGGTAGGATATATGTGTATGGAAATCCTTGATGTGCAAGGATGGATTTTCTTGTAGGTCTAGTTATGCAATTTGCCATGGCATTATGACTTTTGATTTTGAGCATTGTGTGGGTGTGTAATATTGATTATGCTAGTGACGTATAAATGAGTAGAGGTATGGTGTTATGTGGAAAATGTTGTATAGTACGGAACCCTTATATTTCAGGGGAGACTTTGTTGAATTTCTGGTAGAATCCTTCTCTAGAATATAATCATGTAACACCCTAAAATTGGGGTGTTACAAAAGTGGTATAAAAGTAAAGTGGTTAGCTGATACCAAAAGTGGTATTAAAAATAAGCCCCAGAATCATGCTGGTAATGTTTACTGGACATGAGTAAGAGAATGGCATGCCTAATACAAGTCTGTGAACCTATAAGACCATGGGGGAACGCTAGCCTAGTGAATGAACTTAGAGACCCTAGGTTGATAAATTGAATATATTGTTTATATATGTATTGTTAAATGACTATGTATCATTAAATTGGAGCAGTGATTGCACCAAGGAAGAGGATGGATAAAGGAAAGCCCCCATGGTGGAGGAAGAGCCAAAAAGATGGTACTAGAGCTATAGAATAGTTATCCATGAGGCTCAATTGGAGACTCTTAGAAAGGAAGAACAGCTTGAACAGGAAAATGGCTTGAGGATGACCAAAAAAGAGGAAGGTAATGAAATTTTGAATGAGCCTGAGGAAGGCCATGTGGATATTAGGCAGCCAGAGGTTGAAAGAGAATTGACTATTGCAGTTGTGGGTAGGCCATATCTGCTAGGCCTTCGTGGTGGGACTGTTCCACTAGTGCAAGTGGTAATGCCAGAATTGGATGCAATAATGAATATGATGGTGCATATAGCATAGACTCTTCAGGAATTGGTGCAAGCATAGAGGAGACAAGCAAGGGAGTCTACACTACCAAATGATAGGTTTTGAGGTAGAATAATAAGAGAGAACATGCAGTGGACTTGGGTTAGACATTCCAAGGATAGCTTGGGGTGGATTTGAATATGTAAACCTATCACAATATGAAGCCTCCCACATTTAAGGGATAGAAGGATTATTAGTAGAAGATGAATGGATCTTTGGGATGGAGGTCTTTACATATATGAGGTGTCCTAAGGGGCACAAGGTTCCTTATGCAATTTACCAACTCAAAGGTGATGTCGAGTGTTGGTGGAATGCATAGAAACTGACATTATGTGACGGTGGCATGGGTTTGACATGGGTCAATTTTTTATAAAGATTTTTCCGTCGTTATGTGCCAGCTAGTGAGAGAACTTGGAAGGGTACAGAATTTATGACCCTGTATCAAGGGAAGAGAACTGTTGGGTAGTATGATGACCAGTTTAGATCACTGACTCAATTCATGCCATGGGCATAGACTCACTCCATGGAAACAACTAAAAATTTTGAAAAAGGTATGAGACTGCCTATCAGATGGAATATTGCTCCATTTATGTTAACTAGATATGAGGATATCTTAGAGTGGGCCTACATAGTAGAGCAAGAGGAGGAGGAACATACTAAAATAAGGGACAAAAAGCATGTTAGGGACAATGGCCAAGGGCGTAGAAAGAAGCACATAAGTAGTTAGGGAAGTGGTACAATCTTTAAAAAAGTATGTGTTAATTGTAAATAGCCTGGACATATGAAGTTTGAATGCCCAATGATATCTTGAATGCTAGGAGGACAAGTGGCAAGACCAGTCTTGGGACAAGTCAGCCACTAGGGTAGACAACAGGACCAGGGCCTAGGAGGATAGTTTCATGTTTCCTTTATGGAGAACCTAGCCATATCAGGCGTGATTTCCCTTCTTTACAGAGTGGGGTTGGAAGCATAGGACCTCAGTTACTACAGTAGCCTAAGAGTGGAGGATTGCTAATGAGGGGTAGAGGTAGAGGATCTTATCCGACACCAGGGCACTAGCATGGAGAAAAGAGGCCTCAAATTGTAGTAGTTATACACGCAACCAATGCTTAGGATATGCAGGACCATATGGTCATGGGTAATCTCTTTGTTTGTGATTATATGGCATATGTTTTATTTGATCCTAGTGCATCATAGTCATTTGTGTCAATAGCATTTGTGAATAAAGTTGGTTTCCCTAAATATCCTATGCATAATGTTGTGAAAGTATCTACCCCATTGAGAATGGTTAGCACAGCTACTGAGATGTGCCGCCTTATTCCCATAACAATTGATAGTAGACAATTTCATGCTAACTTGATTATGTTGGATATAGAAGGATTGGATATTATCTTAGGTATGGATTGGTTGGCAAAGTTTGAGGCTAAAGTAGATTGTAAAACCAAACAGGTCATTTTGAGAACTCTGGATGAGGTTGAGATATCCT
>JAYJMB010085649.1:47062-65876 GCA_036873735.1 Pouteria campechiana | reverse complement strand
GCAGGTGTCATCAATCGGTCGGACAGCTGCTCGGCTACAGCTAGATGGCTCCCTTTGATTTTCCATGGCCCAACAGTGACCCACCCAAACCTTGTATTAAGATGATTTTTACATTATTAACCAGATAGACAATAGTTAATATGATTGATGGTTTAGATCTTACTAAAATTATTTTAGTGTTGCAAAACAAGGCGACCTCATGGAATCACAACACATTGATCATTGCATTAATGATACTGTTGTTTTAAAACTCTTTCCTCCCTTTTCTTAATATGAATCTTTTGGCTTGGATTCAATTGTTTATCAACCAAATACATTTTTAATTTCTTTGTTTGTCGTGATCATTATTTCCCACTTGTGCAATTATGTGCATTGTATATGGAATTCAGAATGAAAGTAAATTTGTAATTCCTTTTAACGCTTATGAAATGTAACCTAGGGCATTTAGAATCATGTTCTTGTAAAGGAAATGGAGTAGATGGTCACCTTTTAGAGCTACCAATATTATTATTATTATTTTTTGTAACCAAGCTTATTATGCTAATAACATGTTTGGATTTATCTCTTGTGTTTGATGGATGGAGGATTTTTTTATTTTTTATATTAAATTTTTTAAAATGAAAATGCGTTGCCCATGTTTTAATCCTGGATCTATAAACTTGCACTTTCCGTTCTCGTATAGTTGATTTCATCAGATATTGACTAAACTACCACCACTATGCAAGTGAGGATTTCAACTTGCCATCCCTTTAGTAGAACTAATTTGTAAGTTCAAACAGCAGTTCTTCAGTTTTGCAAACCTATCTAATGTTGTTGCATGATATCTTTGTATCATGAGTCTTGGCTTTTATGCCAATATGCAAACTTGTTTTACATACGACTTTCCATAGTCATGTATGGTGCTGTTTTCTTTATTATCTTTCAATTGGAAGATTTACTTTGCTTAATTCTTTGCAGGATGCACTATTATGTAGTGCCGTCCACCGCTTTAAAGGAAAGAACTGGAAGAAAATAGGTGCACCTTCTGTTTACTCTCTACTCTCTATCTTAGTCATCTTGATGTTATTGTTCATTTTTTATGTTGATTTGTTTATACCCTGAGGTGATCCTTATGGTACATACAAGGCATAGTTTGTGCTGTTTTTTACAATGGGTAATTGGGCATTCCTCATGAAAGCGTGCAGATTATACATTATTCTCAAGAGTCTATTTGTGGTAGCGTGTGCAACATGGGCTTATCAGAAAGGAAATATTTGGCAAATTCCATCCTGATTCTGAGAAAATTCTTTGGTTAGAACACATTTTGATATCATTGGGATTTCTTTCAATTAAGAATTATAAAGATAACATGTTTTAATTATATTTTGTTTTGAAAGGTTATTTCCGTAATAGAATTGTGTCCAAAATTTTCCAAGAACATCCCTATTTTATGCATCCCGCTTCTAGCTTCCTAGAACCTAGAAATAATAGCTTCCATAGAAGTAGCCTTTTGCAAAGTTGGCAGTTGGATCTGCCAAACTTAACAGTAATGTCAAACTGGCTTCCTCCTTGGAAGACACAATGCTAATTGGGCCTAAGATTGTACATGTTTTATTGCAGAAGGCCAAACAGAGGCACCATAAGATTGATTAGACTCCATAAGAAGGGTTTGATATGCAAGATAAAAAATTAAATTTACTTTTGCGAGCCTTTTTTCTTCTTCTTTTTAATTCTACTTTGATGTTTGCCACTATTGTAGACAATTCTAATGTATCCAAGTGCTCTTACATTCTTTGTCTTTTGTTATATTTAATCCGATTTGTATTAATTATTGGAACTAATGCTTGTTATCTTGGATATTTTGCCTTGTATAGCTGAGTGTTTCAAGGATAGAACCGATGTTCAGTGTTTGCATAGGTGGCAGAAGGTCTTAAATCCTGAACTAGTGAAAGGACCATGGTCAAAAGAGGTAGGTTTTCTGAGGATTAATTAAAGCCACTTTGGATTGCTTCTATGGCAAATTTCTCTCTCCTTGTTTGTTGGATCTATTCATGTGTTGCATATGTTATTTGATGTAATCTTTTTGGGCAACATCTTAAACAGGAAGATGATATTATTACTGAACTAGTCAATAAATATGGAGCAAAAAAGTGGTCTTCAATTGCAAGTGCATTGCCTGGACGCATTGGCAAGCAGTGTCGTGAAAGGTATAATAACAAAATCATTTCAGAATTTGCACATCTATTATGTTTTCACTTTACTGCTAATTTGCCATTTGGGAATGAGGAAAAGATGTGGGAAAAAAGGAATATAGAAAAGTGGATGAAAAGAGTAGAAATGATGTGATGTGATAGGGGTTAATATTTATTAGAAATAAAGTGAATAAAGACAAAATAGGCAGTCTTTTTGTATGAAATGATAGGCTTTTTGTATGAAATAATGAGGAATAATTATTAGACATATGGGTAATAATGAGAAAAAATAGGGTTGTTAGGTTGTTAAGGTTTCAAATCACATTAAAAGAGGCGGAAAACTTGTCCCCAACTTTTCCTCTTTACCAAAGGGAGCCAGGTAACACACTTCTGCTAACCAAGTTTCAAAATATTGATATATAGATGCTGCTGGGTTTGGCCTGAAAAATTTCTGTAATCTACATGCGTGCTTTACCATTCCACTAAATTGAAAAACCATGCCATCAATTCAAGCAGAAGTCCTCTTATTCTATAATCAAACATTAAATCTATATCATTAACTAGTGTCAAATTTTATCACTTAAACCTTCCAACTTGCATTTAGGAGATTTAAGAAGGATTAATTTACCTATTGCAGAGAACAGTAGGTATCAAGTTCATAAACCAATGTTCAAAGTTTTTCTTTTAATGTATTTATATTAATTGAAGGAATCTATTTACATAATTGTGATTTTAAACTTCATATAAAATTTATTTCACTTCATTATATCTAAAGTGTCATGCCTAAAACGTCTAACCAGTGCACAAGGCTACTGCCATTGTGTGGTTTGAGCAGGTTGAGATATAAGCAGCAACAACTTCATTTTTTCAAAAGATGCTGTTTCTGTGACTCGAACCCACACCATCAAAGACGCAGGCAAAGAGCCTTACTGATGTGGTATGTGACACCCTCTGGTGTCATTTTGTCAATCAAGAGTATAAAAGATGATCTTTTGCTAAGGCTCACTCTATCATATATATAAATGCTGCATCGTTTACAGAATAGTTTTTGTTATGCTTATTTGTTCAATTTCCAGTAGCTCATCCTAACATAACTGCCAATTGTTTACTCAAATCTTAACTTTCCCCTAGTAGTGTTTCCCACCATGGTGGCCCAGAATCCAGATCAAACACATATCTTTGCTGGTTCTTAACATTCTGTATTTGCCAACTGCTTCCAAGTTCCAACAACACATTTAAAGCTTTTTTTGCTGGTTTATAACTTGGTAAAGCAATGGAGGCATTCATGTTTCATTTGACTTTGTTAGATAAATTTCTTATGGTCTAATTTTTGGATGCCCAACATTTTGAGCTCCTTCCATGGCTACGAGTTGCAGTTATCTGTGAATTGATCCCTTCACATCTCTATGCAACTTGGAATGTTGCTGGGTTTTTGATGAAGGAGACAAGTAGGAAGAAAAGAGAAAAAAGAAGAAGAATCCTCTTAAGGTAATAAGAAGGGAAGAAAGGGAAGAAGTAGGGAAGAATTTAGGGGAGAGTTAGGACAAACAAAAGCAATAAATTTCAATCAGAAAAGTGTTAACAAACCCTAATACAAGCTGCCCTATTTATAAACTCAAAAGCAAAACCCTACGAATTTGCGTAACGAATAAATACAAAAATAGTAATCTAAACAAAAAATAATGTTTTAAAAATCCCAAATAAAATAACTAAGCCTTAATTTTGTACAATTGTGCCTAAAATAGGTACGAATTGGATACACATCATGATCTCCATCAGTTTCTGATTTCTGTATGTAATTCTTTTGGGCAAAAGAGCTAGACATTTTTTGTTTTACCTTATGATTTCTTCATCTTGTGACACTAAATATGCAATTTATGTGAATTTCTGGGTTTTCAGATGGCATAACCACCTTAACCCTTCAATAAACAAGGAGGCATGGACCCAAGAAGAGGAATTGACTTTGATACAAGCACATCAAATATATGGAAACAAGTGGGCAGAGTTGTCAAAATTCTTGTGTGGAAGGTAACTTCTACTGTGTTTTATAACAGGAATTATTCAAATTAGATTTTTGAAATAATAGAAAGAAAAAATAACTGTAATTCTTGTGCCTCCATGTTTCATGCTTTCATCATAGATACGTTATTCTTATAGATGTTTCATCTGCTATTTGTTTTTTCATCTTCTTTCATTGAGACTAATTTTTCTAATGTACATTATGTAGTTTAAGTTGTAGTTTAAATTCATGGTATTATAGGTCCTCCAAGGGATGCCCAGCATCATCCAAGTGTTTATTTTTGTCTGTCTATGTGGATGTGACTGCCTATAGTCATCTGATTTTTTTTTTTTTTTTTTTTGTTTTGAGTCTATATGCATTTGGGTGACTTTTATTGTACAAGGGACGTACCTACCTTTTGGATGAATTAGTGTAGCAGTAGGTAATCTTCTAAATAATGGTTTTATCACATGTATCACCAACTAGGGTTTAGAAACATGATGCAATAATGCTGATAACAAAATACTAGTCTTCACTTTAAGGCAACATCGGAGATACATGCCAAATTGTATCATGTATCACCATTTGGAGATACGTATATTATCGCTGACATCATCAACAATATTGGGATATTTAGAATACTGCAGTAGTTGGGTGGGACATGCATGTCAGTTAGGACAAAAAGGGAGAAAAAAGTAGATGAAAGATTGTTGCTGGAGAATGGAATCGGAGCAATATGGCTCATGTGAATTAGGATTTACTTATTTTGCACATTCATAGGAGATTTTCTTTAGAATTTCAAATATTTAATTTTTTATCTTGGGTTTTGATGTTTACCTCAAATGATCAAAATATAGATCAACTTGATTGTTGGTTTAGATTAATGTTTTATTTATTTTATTTAGGATTTTTATTTGTACATGGTTAAATTTGGGTTTTACTTTAAATAACTATTTCTATAAATAGAATGTACTAGGGTTGCAGCACTAGTTGATGAATTAAGAACACAATTACTTTTCTCTGGTCTTCTATTATTTCACCTAATTTCAATTATTTTCCCTAATTCTTTCTTCCCTTCTTTCTTCTCTTAAAAGGATCTACATTTATCTTCTATTGTCCTTTCAGTCAATCAATCAGGTATTGAGCATCCTGTCTTACATCAAATTGCACTTTTCAGAAAAAGGTAGATTGAATGTTGCATAATTCATTATCTGGTTACCCATCCTTAAAAGCTTTGTTTTCTTATGGAAATTTTTGCAAAAATCTTTTGCTATGTGGCATCAGGACAGACAATGCAATAAAGAATCACTGGAACAGCTCTGTGAAAAAGAAGTTGGATTCTTATGTTGCTTCAGGTTTACTAGCACAATTTCAGGGTTTGCCTCTCGTTAAAAACCCAGATCAACATGTACTATATTCTTCTGAAAGGACAGAACAAAACAGTGCAGGTTGTGGTCAGAAAGATGGGATAGAAATTGAAGAATCATCAGACTGTAGTCAAGGTTCTAGTTCCATTGGTTGTTCTCAATCTCATGATATTTCTGCTGCAATTTCAGCCCATGAGAAAAAAGAAATTAAGATGGGAGAGAAATCTCTTCAGAAAATTGTTGAAAATTCATATTCTGTGGGCTCGAAGCAACCCTCTTCTTCGCCTTTTTCTTCTTCTCTAAAAGAATGCACGTGCACTATGCCTGAAACACTTTTGAAGGTGCCCACACCAGTAAACACATCTGAGCAGAGATTACTACGCGAGGCTGGAACTGAAAGCAAAACTTTTCGAAAGAGTTCACACAAATTGTTGGGTACAGTGCAGGAATCATCAGTTTTACAGGAAGCATCAAAATATTGTCCTTCTGTTGTGGAAAATGATGAAACAAAATCACTATATATACAGGGTTCTATGGAATCTCATACTCCTACCAGGAAAGCAGCCAGCAACCCTAAGGAACAAGTGTATGAAGTGTCGCCACTGGAAGATAATTGCACTTTTAGTGAGCTTTTACACGTGAGTTCAAATGTCATTGATGTGGCTGGCTATTCTGGTGTATCATATTGGCAACCAGAAATTCAAAGATCTGAGCAAGCCATGAGTTTAGCATCATGTTCATTAATTTACCAGCCTCATATTGAAGATTCTGAAGTTGCCAGGAATTCAGCTTTATGTTCAGATCCATGCTATTTAGTGACTTCGCCTGATATATTGGGCGATCAATTCTATCAAAATATAGTCACTGTTAATGGACATTGTCTACAAAATGGTGAATGCCAACTTGGAAGTGAGGTCACTGAGGTGACAGAGGGCACAAATGGAACTCAAGAGCATAGGCTTCTTCCTTACTCTGATTTCCTTTTTGATTCCTTCAATTCTATCGAGTCTTTGAATGGTGATGATTGGGGTAAGGTTTGCATGGCTGTGGAGGTAGATCAGAAAAATGAAGCTGCACAACCAATATCCATAGAGATGCTTGATCCAGTAATGGCAAATCCAAGTTGCGGTGTAACTCGTGTGGATGGTAGTGCCACTAGTCCTATTGAAAATCTGGACTCAGAAGCTCTATTTTATGAGCCTCCTCATTTTCCAAGCTTGGACATTCCATTTGTTAGCTGTGACCTTATATCATCTGGTGAAGAGGCATATAGTCCTCTTGGGATTCGACAACTGATGAAATCCTGTTCTCCTCCATCTGCCTTGTGGGATTCACCTTCTCAGAAGGACAGTCCTGATGCTGTTCTAAAAAGTGCTGCTAAAAGTTTCTTGTGTACTCCTTCCATTTTAAAGAAAAGGCCACGTGAACTGTTGTCGCCTACTGATGAAAGAAAGAGTCGCGAGAATCCTGGGATGGAAATGGATCATGGATTATTTTTTATGTCATCCACTACACAGAGAAGTGACTGTCAATTCTGTCCTTCCCCAGCTACTAGATTTGATGAAAATGGGTCTTCTTTCCCTTCTACTATGAGGGCTCCTTCTCCAGCACACCTGAAGAAGAAATCTTTACCTCCCCCTGGAGAGAAAGAAAATCTCAATCATGCCTCAGAAGACAAAAATGTTGAAACTGTACTGCAAGTTTGTGAGGACAATCAAAAGCAGAGTGCTTGTGGCTTTGACACAAATAAGGATGATGAAGATATCATTGCCCAAACAGTAAGTTTTATTCCTTTAAATATCGCCACTTTGAAGCTTAGTTGACAATTTATAATGACCCAGGAAGTGAGGTTTAAAGCTGTGTTTTGTAAATCACACATTTTCTTGAAAGTAATAACCAAATGCCTCTAGAAGGCGAAGTAAAACGAGCCCTTCATATAAATCATATTGTTGCTTATATTAATAACACAGGATGGTTCATTACCCATTCAGACCTTAGAATTTCACAGTTTATCAATAGTAAATCATGTAAATATTCCAACTCCATGGCTTGGATGTTCATTCCAGCTCCTAGAAGCATTATTTTTTCATACTGTTTTCATCCTTTTTTTTTTTGCTACAGTTTGTTTATCATATCCATGACTATTCTAAGTTGATCATAAACTAAGTTGTGAATCATGGGATATGACGCCTGGGGCAGAAAAAGTATAAATTTTGGTGCCAGGATTCTGTTCGGCTGATTATTGGGATGTGGTCTATGCCCTGGAGTAAAAGTAAACAGGCATAATATAATTCCCTGGTGAAAATCTTGCAACACCTGGCACTGCTGGACTATTTTAGTAGTTATCATGCCTTCCAATTACAACAATAAACTACAGGGATCCACTAAACAGAGGCTTGTCCGCTTGACAATGGTCTGAATCATTGAACCTTGGATGCTAGTTTGGAACCTGGATAATCAGGACTAGCAGACAGTGATTGCAATGCCCTTATGGATCATTATAAATTATTCAAGGATGTTGTTAGGGGTGCATAAAATATTCAGCTAGAGCCCCTCCTTTATAAGGAGTGAGTTATTCTAATGTAGCGGACAAATCCTCTGTTTTGGTTTGTCACTGCAGTCCAAAAGGCGATAAATTGTTAAGAAGATGCCCTCACTTTGTTCATGAACAATTAACAGGTTTGGTCTGTATTGTTGTTCTACATATTTTAATAATCAAATACACCGAATATTTATTACAAGTTAATTCTTACCTTGGGATTGAGTAAGATAGTGTGGAATTGTCTATTTGTCTGGTTTTGGCTACTAATACATTTCTGGAGTTCTTCAGGTAAGCGAATGATGTGATTAATCATTTGGTTGACATGGAAATGTGAGGTTGTTTGTTATACAGTCTCCTACCAAAGTGTAGGAGTAGCATTAATATTGAACTTTTGTCGATTTTTATACCTATGAGAAAGGTCTTTCATACATTATGAACACAATGGCTTGAAGATATTTCATTTTCATTGATCACTTCTAATGGTAGAAGTCACAATATTGGTCCACTACGTTTCAAATTAACAGCTAGGTCGTCAACTCCATTTTCTTGTCCTCTTCTTTGCCTTTTCTCTTTTTTGAATGGTGGAATTTCAATAATTAGATAGAGAAGAAAAGAAAAATAACTATGGCAATTGCTTTGCAGAAGTTGCTCTAGCATGAACCAAAGTATGCCATACCACAGTTAATAATATCAGCATCATGCAAAACCCCCCACCAACAGTGGACCAAGGGACCCTGATCTTCATTTCATTAGGATTACTAATACTATCAGTGAGTCTTGCAATTGTGCAGTGTGGCACTGATGTGTGCTGATTTCTATAAGATGTGTTAGTTGTTCATTAAGAAGTGCATACTGGTTGCAGGTAACTGATAAAAAATCTTTGCAATCAAAAGTTCTTTTGCCAAAAACAAAGACAGTAGTAAATATTGATCATCTGTTGACCCTGTTTATTACTTCATGATCCACACGAGTTCTAATGATTTTGATTTTTTCTAAAATTATGTAGCATGACCTTGTGTAACTGATGTATGAAATAGATGTTGTATGTGGATTCTGTTGGGCCCATTATAGCTTCTTCTCTTTTGAACACATCTCAAGGGCGATTCAGCAGAATAAAGGAATCGGTTAATTTTGTAAATGACAGAAATGCCCTACCTTTGTTGCCATTATATAATAGTGGTATTGTTAGAGAGGATTTCAAATGGTTGGGTTCTCATAACCATCTATTGGTGGTACTGCTAAGGCCCCATTTATTATTTGAAATTTGGACAAAATAGTTAGCATCACCAATTTAAAGTATAGTCTTCTAACCAAAAAATATGAAAAACTATGGACTTCTGAAAATGTAGAGCACCACAAAAATTGCCACTTAAGCCAAAAACAAATTATTCATTATTGGTTGTTTTCCTGCTTCATTGTTTTAAACATATTTTTTTTGGCATTGCTATTGTCAAGGAAAATTTCTTGTCATCCTTTGATTTGGCACGTATAGGTTTCATTTTCATTCATTATGCTTGTGTTTAACATGATCATACGTTTCAAATGGAGCAGCCTGGTGGGGTCCTTGTTGAACATAATCTGAACAACCTACAGTTCTTCTCCCCTCTTCAAAATGGATGCCTTACAAAGAGACCCTTGCTTAATGGTTCTAAGAGTCCAGGAATTCATGTTAACAAAAGCTTGGAGGTCACATCAAAACAGGTTGATGTAAACAGCTACTCTCAATCATCATCAAGGAATCCATGTCGCTCAGACATCCTTTCTCCTAATGTCCATAAAGTGATGCATGGCCCAGATTTAATTCCACAGACACTCCAAGTCACAACTGAGAAGCCTGGGTTATTTGGCAATGCCGACGTTGAGAACTTTACAATGTATGTCCCATGCTTTCATTCAGCCTATGCATTTTTGACTTATTTTGAGTGGGCCAGTTGTAGTGAACTATTGTATTTCATCAAAGTGGAGATAATGATTTGCTGATTCTATTCTGGATCTCTGTGGGGTCAATCATTAGTGGTATATGCCTCAAAACCCTTTAATCCACAGCCTACAAGTATATAGCTCAGAAAATACTGAGATGGCCCAGAAAGAAGTATCTTCTGAATATGTGGGATCTCTCATTTAGGAAAATCTATGGGATGCTTTGAGAAACCAAACCTGACAAGATTGGCTCAACCATGCCTGACAGGAATAGGTTTCTGGTCACTCCAGTCGAGAAAGAAAATTGGAAATAAACATAAAAAGACAACAAACAAATCAAACCAGTCAGCGTGACTGGCTGAATCATGAACCGTGGTTTACACTTCATAGTACATTGATTAGAAGTAAAGGAGTCACTAATTTTTGCCACTAGCTTAGATGTTGGAGGCTTTGCAAGTCCCCCTTTTACATCATGGGATGGACTTTAAATTACATATTTTCATAATCTCAATTTTTGACCCCATGTGGTCTACTTCCTCATCGTCAAAAGGTGTTTCCCACATAGGTGGGGTCAGCTTCCATGGTATGAGATGTGACAAAATATTTTAATGACACCGGCTGCCAGCTTGACATGCCAAATCCCATCTTTTACCTGTGCTTGGGACTGGTAATGAGAGCAACATTCCTATTGCCAGATTTACCATGTGGTCTACTTCATCTATAGAAATGAAGACGTCTTAAATTCCACATTGGTGGACTGATTCTGAAGCTTAAGTATGTTTTTCTGTCTTTGAATTCATATAGAACATGAAATTTAGATTTACGATCTACATGGATTTTAAATGAAATTTAGATATGCTATCTACATGGATGATAAATGGAATTTAGATTTACCACCTACATGGATGCTAAATGAAATTTAGATTTACTATCTACATGGATGCTATGTTTTGTATTTGAGAAAATTAAGATAAAAATCTGATATGATTTAACGTATGGGTCAAATTGGTTCTGTGTAATGATCAAACTGTTTCAAACTAAACTACTAGATAAACTGATTAATGGTCAGTTTTTTAAAACATTAGATTTAATGATTATAGGGAATGATGGAAAAAGAAATGAAGCAGGCATAGAGGTATAAAACAACTTCAAAAATAAAGTTGTAGACATTAATACAGCTTGTGATAGGATTATACAAATGAAACTTATATTAGGTGAAGAGATAATTAATGTTACTGTACATATGCGCCATAGATACGATTAAATAATAGAATTAAGAAACAATTGTAGAATGATATGGATAGTTTAGTGTAAGGGATACCAAATCAAGAGAAAATATTTACATATGGAGTTTAGCTATGGACAATGAGAGGTTTCATGGAGGTTTTGGTTTTGAGTAAGGGACTAGATGGGTAATGCTATTTTAAACTTTATTAGGACATGATCTAGCTTGTAAATACTTTTCTTAAAAAAAGAGAGTAATATGGAACATTTTAATAAAAGATGGTAGAAGAAGAAAAATAACATAACATAAAAGACGTTGAAATAAAATCAATGTGGAATGAGATGACATAATGCATTTAAAAAGTAAGGAAAGCATTCTAAGAATAAATAAAAACAATAGGGCATTTACATAAGGAAAATTTGTAGTGGAACAAGGATGCCCAAAAGATTATTCATGACAAATGAGTAACATTTAAAAATGGCCAAAGAATAAAAATAAAATAAATTTACATTAATATAAGAATTCTAAACAATATAATAAGAAAGTTATAATAAATCTAAACATAAGACTCATCTTTAATAGATTAAAAACTAGAACATCGGAAAATGATATATTTAAGTTGGCTAAATCATAGTTTTTAAAGGCACGCCTAGGCTCAAGGCGCAACCATAGCGCCTCAATAGGTTCAAGGCGAGGCGCTTTCCATTAAACACATCAAAGGCGTGCCTTTCTGTGCCTTTTATCTAGTTGTGAGGCGCACGCTTAATGAGCCTTTCAATTAACTTCTCAATTCATTTTCATTTTTGGTTGTGATCGCTCCTATTTTAACTTTTGATCCTTCTATATTGACTTTTGAAAGCATCACACCCTTTTTATTTTCCTACTAACCCTCTTCAAAGCATCGCACCCTTTTTATTTTCTTACTAACCCTCTTCAATTATGAAGCTGCTGAAGTTGGTACATTCTACAACGTCTGTGTTTTGAGATTGGGACCCACATGGTTATGTGTTCTCTGTTTACAATATTCGACCATGTGATAAAAATGTCAGAGGCTATTTTCCTTCATTGAAATCCTATATTTCTTGAAATTCACATAAATAGGTTGAGTCATTAAGCTATAGACAACTTTCATAAAGTCTTTAATTAAAATCCTACTCAGAGACAATGGGAAAGAAATGTGAAACTCCAATTTATTTTTTACTTTTTAAATGCATATAATGTAATTTTTACATACTTTCTTTCTTTTTTGTAGTGAAATTAATCCTTTAAATTTGATTTGTACATATGTAACATATTATAAATATTTTTTTGATTTTTATATAATGTTTGCCTTGTTTCGCTCTGGCTCACGCCTCTCTTATGCGCCTTGCGCTTAGGCTCCAGGACTTCTTTGCCCCTTTAACAACTATGGGCTAAATTAAGAATAAGAAAGGATACAATTTCTATGATTTAAAAATGAGGCTTATAAAAAAGTATAAGATTAGTTTAAAATACTAACATAAAGAAAAATGAAGATATAATATATTTTCATAGAATTAAAGTATTCGAAGTGAAAGAAGTCATAAGAAAAATGAGAATGGGGAAAGCTCTAGGTCTAGATGATGTGAAAGTGCATGAGAGATATAGGTTTAAATTGGTTGAAAAATTCATTCTAGAAGATTAAAACATCAAAGAAAAAAACCAAAAGAATTAGTAAAGCATTGTTGTGCTAACCCTATGAGAATAAATGGAATATTCAAAATTTTGCTTATTATCATGGAATAAAATTTATGAGTTACACTATGAAGCTTTCAAAAAGAATAATTAAGTAAAACTTAAGACACAAAATAGATATTTTAGCAAATCAATTTGATTTTATATTGGGAAGAGAAACTACGAAACCTATTTTCTTTCTTAGACAATTGATGAATAAATAAAGAGAGAAGAAAAACTTGATTGGAGAAATCATATGATAGGATTTCTCAGGAATCAATATGACAGGTTACACAGTAGGTATCTCAATATTAGTAGGGATATGTATAATGCAGTTATACATATTGTGAAAA
The DNA here is from genome assembly GCA_036873735.1 of Pouteria campechiana. NCBI lineage: Eukaryota > Viridiplantae > Streptophyta > Magnoliopsida > Ericales > Sapotaceae > Pouteria > Pouteria campechiana. The sequence continues at coordinate 52,607 of JAYJMB010085649.1, read as the reverse complement.
GCATGAGTGGAGAAACTAGTGGTTTTTTTTTGTTGCAGTAGGTTTACATTGAGGTTCGTTTTTCAGCCCATATCTCTTTGGTCATGGATGGGGCTCACTAGAGGTTTATAGAAGAGATGCTTTAGTATATATTATTTGCAGATAATATACTTTTGATTGATAAGACAAGAGGTGTAAATTTGAAGCCAGATAAATGACAAGATGCTTTAGTCGATAATGGTTTTAGAATTAGTTGAATAAAAATTGAATATATGAAACATGACTTTAACAACAATAGGAATACAAATGAGGGGTCAATTAAGATTAAAAACCAGATAGTACCATAAAATGACCTAATGCTTTGAGATTAAAAGTTTAGAAAAGTGGACAAATTAACAAGGATGTTTGATAGAATTCAAGTTGAGTGGAAAAAAATGTTGTTCTTTCAAAATTTTTTATGATCGCTGAGTGCTAATTAAAATAAAAAGGAAATTTTATAAAAAAGCTATAAGACCAGCCATGCTTATAGGATAGACTGTTGGGCGGTTGAAAAAAAACATAACCTAAAATAAGGATGTTTAGATAGATGACCAATTAAACAAGAAAAGATTAAATTAGGAATGAAGTAATTTGAGATAATAAGATGAGGAAAAGTAGACTATGATGGCTTGGTAATGTGAAGCAGGTACTGGAATCTATACCACTTGAATGAATTTATCAAAATACTATAAGAGTACTAAGAAAGAGGCCAAAAAGAATAATGTTAGAAGTTAATTAGAAAAGATATGAAAATGTTCGGGCATATTGAGGACTTAAGATTGACAGGAATGGAGCAATATGATCGATGTAGCAGACTCCACTTAGATGGGAAACAGCTTAAATGATGACAGTGAAGGATATATGGTTATTTACTGTTATCTGCCATTCTGGTCAATTATCTGAATTCCACAACCCTAGCACCAACTAATTATGGTTGCCCCTGAAGCCAATTACAAGGATGCACATGTAGTGAAATTGAACAAAATTGGGTAGCCAATATATGCAGACCTCTTCTGCCATGAAGTTGAGTGGAAGTATGGTTCAAGTGTTGTTTTCACATTTTGCTTTTTCATAAAACTCAGCAGGCAGGAATATTGCATCCTGATTGCTGGTTCCAAATCTGCAAAAAGAGAATGATAGTTTTGGATTGGTTTGATGATAAATCCATGAATCCAATCAATTTAGTCTTTCAACGGCAGAATGTCAGGTTGGATTCTTGTAGCCATCAATTACTTTTCTTGAGACCTTGATGACGATGATCACTTTGTTTTGTACACAGTATATCTTCCACTGTTGTAAAATCAGCAGTATGTGATAGTAATTTTTGTTGGTTCTATGTTTCTTTTGTTTTGTGGCAGATTCAGTGAGACTCCTGGCCTCAAGAAAGGGATTGAATCTCCTTCAGCATGGAAATCACCTTGGTTCATGCACTCCCTATTTTCTGGACCAAGATTTGATACTGACTTCACATTCGAGGTAATACATATTTTAGTTTTATTTGAAAAGAAAATAAAATAGAATAAAAAGAGATAAATGACCAAGATCTTCCTATTGTGAGAATTTTTGGGAAAACCCTGTCCATGATGCAGTTTGATCCACATAATGGATTTCAAAGCTATGGAATTACTCCCCAACCCTACAAATTTGAAGCCGTAGAAAACTGTGATTTATACCCTCAAAGGTCATATCCCTATAATCTTGAATGGACATGCAAATTCCTTCCAAAAACAACTACAAATATATTTCTCTTTGTTAATTGGATAGTGAACATCATGGCCTTGCCTTTGTTAAGCGAAAACTCCTGTTTTTGGGAGGTGCTTGTGGTTTTCAAATATTTCAAGAAAAGACACATGAAGTGACATTACAAGATTCTCGACTATCTGAGTTTCAGTTCTTTCTTTACTGTGTTGCATTTACCTGTGGCTAAAACCCAGATTTGTACTCTTCTAGTGTTCAATCAATAAAATCTTTTAGGAGGATTTTTGCTACCGTTCTTTTCCTTCTCTAATGATTTTTAACAGGATATTGGATGTTTCTTGAGCCCTGGAGCTAGAACCTATGATGCTATTGGCCTGATGAGACAGTTGACTGAGCACACTGCTGATGCTTTGGCTGAGGCTCAGGAGATTTTGGCTGGTGGAAGTACTGAGGTTGCTGCTGCTTCACAGGAAAATGAAAGGTCCCTTGGTAACACACATTTTTCTGAAGTGAATAAACAGTTCCAAGGCAATGAACTGGAAAATCTAATTACTTTGCCACCTGGTGCATTGGTATGATATCTATGGGCCTTTTCTGTCTCCTACCTGAAGTTAGAATTTCCTCTCCTATCCTCATCACAGTTTCAGAAAGAGCAGCATGCATATTAAATGAAGAATTATAAGCTGAGGGTTTGCATCATATATACTGGTTTACAATTCGTATGAGTGGACCTCATTATTTGATCTCAACTGCTAGTGTTTTGCATATCATCTTGAATGGCTTTCAAATGCACCAACCTGGAATATCCTAGACACAAATGGTGTTTTGTTTGTTGACTTTACACGTGAATTGTACTTTCCAATTATGTACTTGTTGCCATTTCAAAGGTCATTTTAAGGGGTCGCTACAACCGAGTCATTGATCTCCCTAATGAGAAGGCCTGTCTTGGTTTCTTCCCTATATTCTTCAAAGAGGCATGCTGGCTTCAATATCTTGAGTTAAATAGTTGTGATTTTCAAACTCGTGAAGTAACTTATTTAGTCTGTAGCCAAGAAGAAACAAGGCATGCAATGTTAGCAGAAATCAAGCTACAAAAACTCATTCTTTAATCCCCCACCTACCACATTAGATTATCCCATTATGAAAAAAATCAATATCTTGAGTTAAATAGTTCTGGATTTCAAATTTGTAAACTACCTTTTTTAGTCTGTAACTAAGAAGAAAAAAGTTCTGAAATGTTAGCAGAAATCAAGCTACCAAAGCTCATTGTTTAGCACCTACCGCATTAGATTCTCTCATTATGGAAAAATCTCACTCACTGAATGTCATACATTTTCTTATTGCAGCATTCACAGACAGAGCGACGCGTTCTTGATTTCAGTGGTTGTGGTTCACCAGGCAAAAGTACAGAGAACAGGAAAGCAAAAGCAGTGGGAAGCACGACAAGCTTCTCAAGTCCCTCATCATGTTTGATGAAAGGCTTCCGTTAGCAATGTTGATTGGTTAAACTGCAGTTGAAAGTGTGAGGCGCCAGATCATCAGTCGGTAACTGCGAAGCCAATAAAGCATGCTTCCTGAGCCTATCTTCTGATCCATTCAAAGGTTAGCCGGTGCTATGGTTGACACCACTGAATGTATTGTCAACCTACATATTCAAAGTGTATGGTCTACCTGTCAGGGTGAGATTTGCAAGGTCCTCCAGATTCTTGGCTCTGGCCTCATTTCGCATTTCCATCAGTGCTATTGATTTGGGTGCTTCAGTGATTCCAGATTCCTCTCCTATCTAGTGAGGAGCGAGCAGCCATTTGGATACCATCATCAGCTGATCCTACCTATCTTGCTCTTCATTCATGGGTCCGGCCTTTGGTCTCCATCAGTGGGCTGCTCTTTTATTCATCTACTTGCTCTAGACAGGTGATTCCCTAGTCTTATGTCCTACAGTTGCTGGGACTAGCTGGTTTTCAATGCTAAACAGCTACAGGTGGCCACTTGGTGGGGCTGATGGAAAATCATGGCCTGCTCTTCAGCCTTTTATGCTAATCTTGTTGGATAAGCTTTTTTTAAGAAGGTTTTTTGGTTAATTAGCTAGATTCTTCTATACGCATGGAATTAGAATGTACCAGACCCATCTCAGACATGATTGATGAACCTACTCTAATGTAATATATTTATGGCTTGAATATCTCCATTCATTTGAGTTATTAATGCATTATCTAGTTTCATGTTGGTTACTAGATGAAATCATCACCATCATCTTTGTCGTCATTGAAAGCTATCTCCCACCTGAGTGGGTCAGTTGCATGGATTCTAGGCACTATTCCCTCCAATCTTGAATCATGGCCTTCCTAAAGTCAATTGTTTTCATGTGTTTCATAGTAATCTCTAATCATTTTTTTTTACACCGTTTGATGTGATTTAATATTTTAACTATCTAACAACTCTAATTTTTTCATTATTATTTATATTTCATATTATTATTTTTTATATTTTCATACTCAAGATGACTTATTTTATCTTTATTTACTTTATTTTTAATTATTATCCTTTATCACATTATACCATTTTCTTTTTTTTTTCTTGCTCCCACCTTTTTTCTTCAAAATTTATTCCGCCTAACAGGTGAAGTTTTTGGTCTCCATTTCACATGATCAAATCATCAAAGTCTATTTTTCTCATTTGATTACTAATTGAGTAACCATTAAAATGTATAACAACAACAACGACAATAATAATAATGATAATAACCAAAATTTGCCCTAGCCGGAAAATGGTATAGACATGTCCTCTGTTCAGTCTAAATTGAAGATTAAATCCATTTTTCCCATAACTCACCAGGGCATGAAATATTGGAGAATATTTAAAGAATCCAAACAGTAGCTGGAGGATGAAGCAGGTGGGATTTTTCTGTCCACGTGTTATGTAATGGCAGCTGAAGACCAGCAAAACAACGATGTTGCACGTTGCTAATTTAAATTCCAATAAAAATTTGTACATGGACAACAAATAGGAATGAATGTCAACTCCTTTACCAAGTCCAAGTCCTGTGATTTAAAGAACACTGTAAGCTTTACTCTGGCTTTACTATCCAATGCAGCGAAACAATGGGTGTATGCAAATAACCACCACAATTTTTAGAACATTAATTTGATTTTTGAGGTCATTTTATCAAAGCCAGGGAATCAATCAGGTGAGCGACATTATGTATCGAAAATTGCTCCAAACATTCCAATGCTAATGAAAATTGTTGTGGGGTGTGTCATGATAGGTTGAAAAGGACTTATGGGTGAGCAGCTTATCAAAGTACAAAAAGAATAAGAATAGTATACGGAAATGCGAGGATTATTTTGTTGGCCATTTGAACGTGTCCAAGGACGTGTGCATGCATGTGACTGGCTCAGCTGGAATCGGAATCCTCTGGTGAATAGCACACAAATTCCCCTGGTGCTACAAAAAACTAGCAAATTTGTTCTAAAATAAAGAAATTTTTTAATAAATAATAAGCTTAATTTAATATCAAGCATCTGCATGCAAGAAAATGGATGGAAATTTTCAAAAGTAAAGAGAGTTAGCATCACTACAAAATTATTTTTTACTATCAATTATAGGATATAACGCTAGACAATTTAATTGGTAAAATAGTCTTGAATAATTAATATTTGATTTCATTTATTAATATTTACAATATTGCATGTGGATACTTGATCCCATATTTTCAAGTATTCAACTAGTCTTGAATAATTATATAAGAGTTAACAAAAGAATTGTTTCTGTTTTGTTTAATTTTAATTATAAGGATATTATTATTATTATTATTATTATTATTATTATT
>JAYJMB010085649.1:5726-46962 GCA_036873735.1 Pouteria campechiana | reverse complement strand
TATTATTATTATTATTATTATTATTATTATTATTGGCTTATCTATAACTTTTTTCAGTAAGATAGGTTTTAATAAAATATATGTCCAATTATGTATAGTGAAAAGTTGTTCCTATGGTTATTTTTTAAAAATATATAATTTATTATAGTTGGGGCTTGATTTGATGTAAAAGAATTGAGAAAAAATGTGTAAAAGCGGAAGAAAAAAGAAAAAGAGAAAAAAATAAAAGAAATGATTCGGCATGATGGGGATAATTTAAAATAATATAAATAAAACGACAAACTATTGAATTAAAGGATAGAAGATAATAATAAAAAATATAAAAAGATAATGAAAAAATGGGATTCTTAAAATAGTCAAATATCACATGAAATAACATGGGGAAGTCCAAATGTAAAAAGACAAAATTATATAATATTAATAATGCAAAAAAATGGAGAATAAAATAAAAATAATATAATATAATCAATATGGAAAATAAAATTAAAGGCAACAAATTGGCTACATAAAAAAGTAATGATAATGAGAGAGAAAAAATAGATTAAAGATAGTATTAAGACGCTAGTAATGAAAGAGAATAAACAACTCTTTTGCCATTGCCTGAGTATTTTTAAAAACATAGTTTTAAACAAATCTTAGTAGGTAAAAATGTCCAATAATCATAAAAGCAAATGTCCGCCAACAATGCTTTCGGATTTCTCAGTCAATACCTTTAAAAGCAGAATTTTCTTTTTCAACCAGATATAATGTGTGCCACATGGCCCACATCTACAATTTCGGGATGTCAGCATATCAGCTGTCCTTGTCGACCAGAGTACTCACTTCTACGATCGAAAGTTGACGAGGACGCAGGCCAACTAGCAAAGGTATGAGTTTTTTACATAAACGAAGGCGACCCAATTCAAGTTACTTTGTTTTATGCCTTTTATTCAACCATCTCATAAATGATGGTTAACTAACACTGTAAAACAACAAGACACAGCAGCCAGTGCATTCCATCCAAAAAACAGGAATCCGTTGCCTTCCCGGGCTTTTTGCAGCCGTTACCTTCAAGAACAACCCCCACATTTCAATCCCCACCACCCCTTTATACAATCCGCAAAACTCTCTTTCTCTCCAACATGCACCGCACGTCTCAACCAGTCAAAGGAAAAAGGCAAAGAAATACCCATAAAGGAATTCTTTTCATTGGTGGTGCATTCACCCAAAAAACTGTAAAAAAAAAAAAGGCAGCAGCTGAAAAGCTCTCTTTTCTTTCTTTCTTTCAATCAAATTCAAAGCCTCCAAATCCATTTGGGTTTCATCCCTTTCTCAATATTTCCCTGTTGAAAATAGTCTCCCCTCAATATTCTATGCTTTCCTCCCATTATAGGATTCTTTCACCACATGGGCTTTCGCTCTGCCACCTTTTTTCTTGACTTCTTGGCTTAAAAAGAAAGGAAGAATGGTTCGGGCACTTGACCGTGGATATAGCATTCAGAAGTTGGTTTCTGGGAAGGGGTACTTCCATGTCTGCAGCAGGCGGCATAACAGCATGGTAATCGAGAATGGAGACGGAGATGTTGATGGAAGGGCATCATCAAAGTGCCCTGGAGGAAACTCTGATGGAAGGTCATCATCAAAGAGCCCTGGAGGAAACTCTGATGGAAGGCCACCATCAAGGACCCATGGAGGAGAGACTACCCATCGACCGGAGAACCAGCGGATAGGATGTTCAATTGGGCTGTTGGAGCAGCCTCCTAAGTCTAGGTTAGGGAAGGAGGGGGCCACAGAAGCTGGAGCCGGAGGCAGGGATCGGTTACCCTCAGGCAAGTTGTAGTCTTGGACTTTCTTACATTGTATGAGAAAATGGATTGCTTTGGTAGAATGCAATGACTGATTGGGGATTATTAATGAGAGGATTTCAAAGCACCATGATAAGTCATTTTATGCGAGAAGTACTCAAGACTTCTTGTTTAAGAACATTATTTAGCCCCTTCTTTTGATTAAACATGGGTAGCTGGATTCTTTTAATTATCCAATGGTGAACGATTTGGATGATTCATTACGTACCTGTTTTATTGAATTTTTACCTTGCGGTTGTTGAATGGACTGTTGTTGTGTGTATGATTTACCTTCTTTTAATGAACGTGCCGGGGTCCTAACTGCACTTCTATCTTTTTTGGTGATTTGATCCAGATATGGAGATGATGAAAGAGAAGTTCGCAAAACTGCTCCTGGGTGAAGATATGTCAGGTGGAGGGAAGGGTGTGTCATCAGCTTTAGCTTTGTCAAATGCCATCACCAACCTTGCAGGTATTGTTCAGTCATTTCTAAAGTAGAATGTCCATCTATGCCATTGATAGTAATTATAATTTGATAACCTGGAGATGATCTTCAATTGCCTAAATCATATGGGACTAGGTGTCTTGTCACAATAAGGAATTCTTAGATTCATGTGCTTCAGCGGAAGGCGAATGTGGTGGTTTGACAGATTGTGATCTAGATTGCTCCTAGATGGCCCTTCAATGAATGTCTCTCTATCCCAAAAATTAGCATATAGTTACATCATCAGGCATGCCACAGGTATATGATAAATTGGGTCCACAGAAAGCTAGAAGTGGTGTGTAATTCAATATAAACAGTGAACGGAACATACTGTTTGTTAGGTGACACAAATTTTCAAGTGGCACACCAAATAAATGGAAACTTCCACAAATATGGGACATTCCTTGTCCTCAGTTTGTAAAGCATTGTCAAGTCTAATGGGAGAAGTTGGCAACCAATTCTTTCATAAATATACCGTATTATCAAAATATCTTATTTTTCTTCTCTAATTCCATGCAGCATCTGTTTTTGGTGAGCAATGGCGCTTGGAACCCATGTCTGCTGATAGAAAATCAAGATGGAGAAAGGAAATTGAATGGCTGTTGTCAGTCACAGATCACATTGTTGAATTTGTTCCTTCCCAGCAGAAATCCAAAGATGGGACATCCATGGAGGTGATAACAGCAAACCTTCTCTACTAATATCTGGCTTTCATAAATTTCAAATCTACTCAAACCTCTTTTGCAGCATTGCCAAAATGAACTACGGTTCATATTTCAGTTGTTCACCAGAAACTCTTGTCATTGAACTGCTACTATTCTAGGATTGAACTGGTTCATTCCCCATATAGGATATGTTGCGATGAAGATGTTGATTTGATGCACATGAATTTTGGGGGGTGACCCTCCAGAATGTCATAATACACATGCTGGCCTTTTTGGCCTGGTAGATAATTAGGAGGCTTTCTAAACTTGTATATGGTTTCTTACTCATGAATTTAAGTAGAGATTTCTCATTGCATTTGACCTTTATCTATTTCCAGATTATGGTGACTCGGCAAAGGATAGACCTTCACATGAACATCCCAGCACTGCGCAAACTTGATGCCATGCTAATTGTAAGAAGTCTCCTCTTTTTCTTCTTCTAAACTTCAAGAGTCTCACATGAGTGGAATTCTAAGATAGATTGAATGCTTTCCTTGTGGCAGAATTTTTGTGTCCATATATATTGGCCAGCTGAATCATTAGGCTGGCTTCATAGATATGATGAATATTGACTATGTTCATCTGAGTTCATTTTTCACATGCACAAGTCACCTGCATTGTGAGCGGAGATCCTGACTGTGACACATAGTGAGCCACCACTCATCAATAGCCTAAACTTTGAATGCATTCCAGGGAATCCCCACAGCTAACATTGCATAAATTTCCTCTGCAGTGTTGCTGTTTTGCATGAAATTGGTTAAAATATATTCCTCATGGTGTTTAAAACAGGAGTATCTCGATAACTTCAAGGACCAGAATGAATTCTGGTATGTATCAAGAGATGCTGAGGAGTCCAATCAACAGAGACAGGATGACAAATGGTGGCTTCCCAAACCTAAAGTCCCACCAGAAGGACTATCTGATGTCTCAAGAAAGTGGCTTCAATTTCAGAAGGAATCTGTTAACCAAGTGCACAAAGCAGCCATGGCTATAAATGCTCAGGTTCTATCAGAAATGGAGATTCCAGAGGCCTATATTGAGTCTCTTCCAAAGGTACAAGCAGGATTTGTTTGTATTGCTACAATATCATCTCTGCGTCGCTTTCTATATATCAGATGTATGATAGAAATATGATATATTCTGTTATATATTGAAATCTCAAAACACAAACTCACATCAGCTCTGCCTTGGAAATATTTATTTTTCACTTGCAGAATGGACGAGCAAGTCTTGGAGATTTCATCTACCGAAGTATAACTGACGACTACTTCAACCCAGAGCAATTTCTATCAACTCTTGATCTGTCAACAGAACACAAAGTCCTTGACATCAAGAACCGGATTGAGGCCTCAGTTGTCATTTGGAAGAGGAAGATGAACAACAAAGATGCAAAATCTTCCTGGGGATCAGGTGTGAGCATGGAGAGGCGGGAGATCTTTGAAGAAAGAGCAGAGACCATCTTAATGATTGTCAAGCAGAGATTCCCCGGAAGTACGCAGTCTTCCCTCGACATCAGCAAAATTCAATACAATAGGGTAAGAAGATATTTCTAATTAATTTCACTTCAGCATGGCGGACGGGGCTTTCATTCAGTGAGGACTCTCTTGCTTCTTCAGTCTATCATTCCAATTTTAGGCCATAGCATCCAATTGCATTACTTTCAGTCCTGACCACAATACATAAAAGCCACAGAACTTCATCTCGTATTGAAGTTGTTTTAATCCTATTTCACAGGATGTTGGACATTCTGTTCTTGAGAGCTACTCAAGGATACTAGAAAGTTTGGCTTTTACAGTCATGTCTCGAATCGACGATGTCCTCTATGCTGATTCTCTCACACAGAACCAGTCACAAAATGAGTCAACTAAACGGACATCAATATCTGATAAACCAGTTACCAGCCCGGTCAAGCTCCCAAGTCCACGACAGGAAGTAGAGAAGCCTAATGCTATGGCATCCCCAAAATCAATGACACTCTCAGATTTTATGGGGTGGCATGAGGAGCTGGAAATATGGACGAAAAAGCAGGATTCCAACAATTTAGAGGACATCTTGAGTCCCATGGACACAAAACCAATGAAGAAGCCAGCTGACATTGTGACTAACAGGAAGATGTCTTATATAGAAAGGCTCGAGACCCTGGGGGGCTTGAGAAGCCCAGCGGCTCGGCATTAAGGAGGTCCATATAGAGAAAATGGGAGAAAGATGAAAGAGAGCTTTGTAGGTCCAAATGTAAATACATGACAGACTCAAAGGGTGCATATGGAAGGTCTATTGAAATCGGTTGCAAGTCCCAATTCGGTGATGGAGATGATTCTGCACAGAATCTGATCATGCCTCTCTTTGACAATTCTGAACGTGACCCACAAGGCACTATTATGGTTGTTCTAAGTGACAGTAGAAGTGCGTGAAATTGCACTGAGGGGCTCGTTTGCCATTAACACTGATAGGCTTTGGTCTTCCTCATTGAGGTCAGTTTTGCAATTCAAGTCAATCTAGCAACCAAAAACACCCTCAGAGTCATTGGTTGTTACTGCAATGCAGTGCTTCCTGCTCATTGTAGGGGTGGGATAGTATGAGAAATTGTTTGATACATTTGGTCACAGCGCTGCTGTAATTTCAATGGCTCAGTAGATATGTAGCCAATTATTTGTAATCTTTCAGTTATAAAATGAAAGACATTCACGCTTACAGTGTGAGATCCTGGCTAAGGGTGGCGTGGAGCATCCCTGCATCAGGTACGCAACTGATAAGCTGCCTTTGACGTCAGGAAGGAGGCAGTTCTACTCAACGGGTATGGAAAAGTTGATGAATGCCATCTTTGGCATATCAGCTGCAAGAGGCAGGCGTTTTTTCATACCATCGAGGTCTCTTTTGTCTAGGAATTCAACCCTCATGAATGTTTTTGGGGGTCCTAGGTAAGGGAGAGAAATGAAATCTCATGGAAGTTTAACTTCCCTAAACTGTCCACTATAGTTTCCATGGGGACAATGGGAATAGTTTCATTTCTAGGAGTAAGATATATTTTAAAATGATAAAAAGTTCTAGCAATATTTTCCCAGTATCAAACACAAACACATGATTCTTGAGAATAGAGTTCCCAATAACTCAAACACCATAGTCTCTCTCCCTGGGAACCTATTTACCAGAAACCATCTGTTTCACAATGGATGCTTCAATGATGTTGAAGAAAGGATCATAAGATGTGACATTGACACAATCAAAGCAGTCTTAACAAGGCTTAGGCATAGTTACATTTTGAACATACAACAGAAAATCAACAAACATGAAGACTGTCTCGAGGAAAAGATCCCATGCCAATCATAACTTGCCACGTGGCCCGCGCTCCGGGGGCAGCTGTGGGCCCTTCTTGATGGGTAGAATGTCACCTGAGGCTGTGGCGCTGAGATAGGCTAAAGTAGAGCCACCACCCAATAGCAAAAACTTGAGCAGCAAACCTCTCTTGGTGAATGGAGCAGCGAATGTCTCAAAGAACTTGCTCTGCATTTCCATTCCCAATAGCACATTAAAGAAACGCACATGTTACTCTGCTTCTACATATATAAGCAACAAGGCAAGCACAAATTGTCATGTGCAAAAGCATGCATGACATTTTGTGTTCATGTACATACCAAGCTTCAAGAATATCTATATGGGAATTCAAGTTAGAGAAGTAGATTTTAATTTAAATATGTTATATATATATATATATACATATATCGGCTTGTCTGACATGTATGTGCATGTGTATTTGGTATGAAAAGTCACTTAGTTTGATAACGAGGAAAGGGAATTGCCTCTTTTTCCCAACCTCGATTTAATTGATGTGATATTTATTTCAAGGACCCTATGTCTTCTCATTATTACCTATATTTTAACCATATTCTTTATCTTCCATTCAAAAAGTCTATCTAATTTATTTTTATTCCTTCATTTTTAATCATTGCCTTGCTTTTTTCCACATCTTTAAATTCTACTTTTTCCTACTTTTTTTCCAACTCTTTTCCCAATTCCCAAGCAAAAATGTATCCTGATGGAGCGTTTGGTTTGAGTGGTCTATTTTACAAGTTTTTTGCATTCCAGCTGTGATAAATGCCTCATAGTTTATGCCTAGAATCGGTAAATTGATGTGAATTCTCAGCATTTTCCTTGTACAGAGGAGGACATGTAAACGCCACTGGTCAATAGGCAGATGATGATAACAGGAACTCTCACACAGTGGTATTCATTGCGCATGAAATGACTGTAGCTGAAATGAGATGTTTAAATAGATGAATAGCGAAAGGAGAAAAGATATACTTGGAAAGTATCGATTATATAACGCTTCCCCATCAAGGCGAGTTCTGTCTCCCTATATTCTTAATTCTAGTAATTCAACAATTCGAAAGATTCAACTTGGCAGCGGATGGTTGAGGTGATGAAGGCAGTAAGCAAAACTGAACAGTATTATGGTTTTCCTCGTCATATGAACCCGGGTAGAGTGGAATAGCAAACATAAAATTGGCTTTCAAACCATAATATTCATGCACACCATCCAAGATGCGTGTCTTTAGAATAACATCTTCAATAGCTGGATATTGAGCGCCCAATGCCAAATTTAAAATTTTATACTCGCAATTCGACGTGAGAACTCTAATGAAAAATCCCCAGATCAAGTTGGAAATAAATACAAGTAAGAAGGAGATGGCCAACCTGGAGAGAGTTGTAGGGCGACGGAGCATCAGAGCCATACAAGTCCCACTGGCCAGTGGTGTTGCCAAGGTCCTCCAAGTCGAAGTAGACGCTCTTCTCACCGTACTTAGCCACGATGGCACCAGGCCTGATCACCCAATTCACAAACCAGGATAGAACAAATAGAATTCAAGCATTAATTGGCCAAAGCATGCAACCCAATTGCAGTAACTTGGAGAATACAACACACTAGATAATAGCATTTGGGTCTTTTACCGAACATGAGCTCGGGTTAGATTCTGGCGAATGGGCTTGACGAAGAGTCTTCTGCCGGTCAGGGAGCTTCCTCCCATTCCCTTAATGGCGGCTGGCTGTATGGTGGTTAAGGTGGTTAAAGCAGACATGGCGTCGCGTGCTCTCTCTCTCTCTCTCTCTCTCTCTCTCTCTCACGCACAAGCTCTCTGCTGGGCTTTGGAGGTGTGATTTCTGTCGTCAGGCAATTGTAGGATTGCCAGATGGAGAAATGGGAGGTGGAGGGCCATTCAGAACATGCCACGTTTTGTTTTGAGATAAGGCTATCTCTTCCCGATCCCATGAAGTTGTGGACCGCATAGAGCAAATCAAGCTAAGACAAATCTTTGTTATGAAATCAACCTGTGCATTTGTGACAAGTGTGCAATTCATCCTAGCTGTTGTCATCCACAGCATGTCTTTCTAATTTTGCCGCTCATGCTTTGCTAAGAAACTTACGAATCTTTTTTTAATATATCTATTATTTTTATGTTAAAACCTGTTTAAAAACGTATCTATCACCTTTTATTGCTTTTCATTGTGGCTAATATTTATATTCATTCTTTTATCTTTTATCTTTTATCTATATAGTAATGATACAACCCATCAATTTTATAATTATTTTGCCGGTGAAATTATTTAGGATAATTTAGTCGAGAATTTTTAGGATATTCAATTAGGTTACTCTCATTCCAAAACAAATCACATCGATCGCAGTATGGTTTGGGTTGAATTCAGAATATGTAAACTATCGACCGAAACGATTTAACCAAGTGACGCCCCACCTAAACACACGCACAATAAAAAGAATAAGATAGAGAAAAGAATAAGTTCATGCCCTTTCTTCAAACTATCGTGATATTTGCACAATAAAAATTTTAAAATAATCCTTTTCTAGTGATCGTATCCTATAAATATTTGATAGAGCCAATCACAAATTCTTCGATGCAACTAATTTCATCAGGAAATTTCAAGTTATTCATCATTTTTTCTCCGGATATATTTTCATAATTATCAAAGACCATTTTACTTAAATGCTTCGGTGATCAGCCAAAACAAATGCCAAAAGTTCATTTTTTTCAACCTCTTCTTTTTGTGATGAAAATGTTCTTTTAATTTTTGTTGGATGATAAATAAGAACGTCAAAAAATGAAAAATCATTTTAGTTGAAAACTCACGTGGACATAACAATTCAAAAATAATCTTACATCATGCATAAAAATTGAAAAATCATTTAAAGTTATTAATGTAAATATTTAAATAATCTAAAATTTAATATAAGCATTTATCTATAAAAGAGTAACACCTTCAACACATTAAATGTCTACCTTATCTCTTGTAAGATACAAAATCAATAAATTATAGTTTATCTGTCTTTAATCAAGATAATTTTGATATCATAGCTTAATGTATCGAGATAACTATAATAATTAATCTAGATTTAATTAACATATCATGATCAGCCAATAAAGAGAGAAGCAACAGCTTTAAAATTTTTCAATGCTACCAATTGCATGGGTGACATGGAAAGGAAATCATTTTCATGAAAAACATATTTTCCAATGCTTATTTTGACATATACTCTCCCTACAATTCTTTATTATTATTATTATTACCTATATTTTTAATCAATTTTAACTTATTTATTTTAATTTTATTCACTTTATAGTTAACATTATCTCCTTTCCATTCCATATCATTCCACCGACCAGGCCCTTAGTGGATATATAAGGTTGCAACTTAAAACGTAACCAACTAATAAGCACAAAACTCCTTCAAAGGAGAGGAGAGAATTATTATTATTAAACTGAAAGTATCGAAATTTGACAAAAACATAGTGCTAATAAGAAAACATAATAATGAATTTTCAAGATATTCATAAATGAAAGGAATTTAAGCCTAGATTTTCTATATAGAAAGGGAAAATAAATTTTCAAAATATTCATAAATGAAAGGGAAAAGACAATGCATAACGCTAGGTTAAAAAGAATGAGATTTAAAACATTAATAACTAAAAATTGATAGAAGATAGGGCTGGCAGACCATCAACCTAACCTAATCTAATTTATAAATCTAACTAAATTCAAATTCAAATCTCTCCACCCCATTTTAGACATGCACAACCATAACCCTACCATAATTGGGTTGAGTTGATCAGATTCAGGGTAAAACTAACTCAAGCTGCAGCCCTAACCACATCCATGTATCTGTTTACCATCACGGTCATGAAACGTAGACAATCGCACAAAGAAGAAGCAAAAATAACACCCCCCAAAAAATTCAAGTTCATGGGCAACTGCTGGCCTTATAAAACCTCAAAATTGATGCATTTGTTTGGTATTTTATATGAAATATTTGAATGAGATAAGTCGGTAGTCTCGTGTTTGTTCTGAGAAACAACAGGTAGTGATTATTGCGGTATGAAAGAGCAGATACTGCACCAAACATGCGGATCATGCTGCAAAACGCGTCACAGCTGCATGTATTGCGTCTACAAGAAGCGGAACCGTCTTTGAACTCAGCCCGGCCATGCTGATTCTCCTGCACAACAGATTGTGGAAAGCGATAGAAGCATAAGATAGTTATGTTCGGATGAACAGCCCAATTCACCAACCAATTACTCTGCGTTTGCAGAAGAGAAGAGGGGGACCGTGGCCCAAAATCTCTCCATGGACAATGACTGTTGGACTCTGGAACTGATAACAAAAGGTGGCAATCCCTTGACCGATGGGCAATTACAGGATAGAATTGGGAGCGCACCGGACTGAAGATCTTAGTCTGATTCAATGTCAAAAACATGCTTGATTGTCTGTGAGAACATTCAACTAGTATTCCTGCTGCTCATTTTGTAGTTGGAAACCATTTAGATGTTACCAAATCATGCAAATAAGGCTATGATATGATAATGAAAAATGTCTGAAGGCAGAGTCTGCTATCACTCTCCAGAATCTCAGGCATATCAAAACAACATGGACAAATAAAAAAGATCAAAGAATCATGGTAATTACCCATCTGATGTCATGTAGACATGGTATTCTTTGGTCATGAATGCAACTTGTTCAGCGTTCAATCCTGTGAAAGTAAACATCCCTATCTGCTGGATGATGTGACTCCAGTCACCTGGCGTACCTGTCAAATCCCATTTCAGGAGTGAAATGGATGAAGCTTATTGGAATCTTCAGTTACCATTGTTCAATCCTGAATGAAACCCATTGGCATCTTCACTTACTATTGTTCAATCCCATTGCAGAAGTAAATGGATGAAACTTTTCCCACCCTTTTTAATTGATGTGACCACTAATTCAACAACACTACTTTTTTCTTTGTTACCTATATTTTAAATCATAACCATATTTTTTCATTTAAAAAGTTTACTTATTTTATTTTTATTTACTTTATTTTCAATCATCACCCCGTATTCTATCACGTCATTTTTTATCTTTTTCTCTACTTTCCCTCATTCCACATTTTCCTCTTCTTTTCCACATTGTCCCAATTCCCAATTTCAGTTCCTAATTCCCGCATATTTTCCTCCTGTATTTTTAATCATAGAGGTCTCTCTCTCTCTCTCTCTCTCTCTCTCTCTCTCTCTCTCTCTCTCTCTCATCACATGTTTAAAACTATGTATCCAGTTTCACAGCAACAGCACATTGTGTCTGAAAGCCATGCAGTTTAGAGCCTGTTGTAGGACTGTCTATTAAATAGCCTGAACTAGTCCAGTGTTCTTATTATCAATATCGTTTTAGCATCCTAACGATAAACTAAACTAACTGAAAACAAAATTATCTATGCTTTACATAATCATAAAATATCGATAATAACTCATTAAAATATCGATATTATCATTATCTCAAACGATAAAATCATTTTTGGGCATGATTTTGATTGAGCCCAAAATTGCTATTGTTTGTATTTAATAATGTTTTCAAGATAATAGATCTTTCAAAAAATATTTTTCTTAATGAATTGTTTTTTTAAATTAAGATTTTTGGGGAAAAATCCTAAAACATTATTTTTTCCAAAAATCACTGTATGGGTAACGAAAAATGCAATATAATTAGCTATTTCAAACATGGATGTGTATAGATTCTATCAAAACAGAATTTTAAATTTCTTTATTTTAAAATTAATCATAATTATTTATTAAATAGATAAATATTTAATTTATAGGGCTGTGATGCTGTGTTAATTCACAAATATATTAACGTAGGCCCTGATTTTTTTTGCTCAAATTTTTTTTATATTTATCATAATTTATTACAAATTTTCATTGAAAATCTCTCAAAATTTTCTTATATTTTTAATTTTTTCTATTTTTTCCAATAAAGTTCCCAGATAAAACGATATTATCTCCGATAAAAACAATGATATCTTTTTTCCAAGCCATCGATAAATAAGTATTTATCAATAATATAAATATTGAACTAGTCCAAGTCAACAATAAACAATCAGACAACCGCAAGTCAGTTTAGGATATAGTGCCAGAATCTATGAGACTAATCTCAAGAACTGGACGATAGATCTGATCAAACTTGGTAATCTGACAAGCTCTCCCTCCCAACCACCCTTCCATGTGTAGCATGCCCCATAACCCACCAGTGATTAATTATCATTAATCACCTTTTTCTCTAGATGGAGCTTAATAACATACATATTCTTGCTACAAAAAGAACATGTCAGAGTAATAATGATAATAAGAGACAAGAAAAAATAGCATGAAGCCCATAAACATACCTCTTGCATGTAATGCATTGAAGAGCTGCTGACGCATGCTAATAATTCGGTCTGCCATGGCTTTCAACTCTATTGTCCATTCATTAAACATGTCCCTGTGGCCAAGGGTGGGTTTTGAGTCAGACAAAAGCTTGCAACAGCTGAAAAGCTTGAGGAACTCTGCAAGACATTATTAGAATTGGACGCAGAGAAGCCTTATACTTGGGTTCCTATGGGAAACTGTGCTAACCAGCAGCTTGCTAATTTATCCAATTCAATGCTGCTTGTCTATATGAGCCTATATATTGTGAACTTAGGAATTTCTTTTTCTTTGTTTTAGCAGTCACAAAGACACAGACTAGGCCTATTGGCTTTTGATTCCTGTCTGCATGTTATTAAGTCAATAGCTGTTTGTTTATCCCAAGGAATTTGCATGATTCATTTTAATCATTATTGTTATATAAGCAGCCCCATATCTTGAACGTACACCAGGCCATGGTAACACATACCACTAGAGAATTTCAAGAAACGAAGCATCCATGTCAAATAGTACCGTAACAAAAATTGACTATGAAAAGACACCACGCATATCCAAAACAGTCAGAATGACAAAAATACATAAATTGAAAGTAGCAATTTTTTTTTTTTTAAATGATCTCGGTTCCTTTGTAGAGCCCCATTTTTGAGGAGTTGACTCAGTCAAGTTATGCACTACAGAAGAACAGGAATTCTACATTCAGTCAAGTTATTCTCTAAGCAGGAGTTCTGCTTATAGTCAATATCCAGACGTTCAGAATCTTTTGAAGGTGAAAGAGACATCATGAACTCTTATCTTTCTAAACGGTAACAATCCCTGATCCTCAGTTACATTTATCATCATCATCACAAGGTGTTTTCTGACATAAATGGGGTCAGTTATTTCAGTTACATTTATCATCATCATCACAAGGTGTTTTCTGACATAAATGGGGTCAGTTATTTCAGTTACATTTATCACCTTAAATAAACAACATTTGAAAGAAAACAAAGAAACTATGAATTTTACGGAACCAGACTCCGGGAGAAGGCTTGCCAAACAAACATGATGTAGAAAAAAAAAAAAAAATCATCCATATGTATTAAATCCAGAAAATTGCATCTGTAAAATGGAATACAAGAGCATCACAAATATTTTGATATGTGAATACAAAAGAGTGAATAATCCAAGGATTTATTCAAGTATTGAATGATTCATCATTCAACATTCTTGTCCAGCCACCTTTTTTTTTTTGGACTTTTTATCAAGATCAAGGTCTCCCTTGATAAGGGATGCATGCATATACCTGTCCTTGAGAATGGTTGCCACTATGGATGCTCCATGAATTGGTGGATTTGAATACATGGGCCTTATCACAAGTTTCAACTGACTCTCAACCCTCACTGCCACATCAGCTGTCTTGCAGACCTAAAAAGAAGACATAATCGGATAGAAGACAATGGTGAATATTCCACTATTCCACTAGAAAAGCATATACGTGACCAGGACAAGTTCACTTTCTTTAAGAGTTTTTATTTTGAAATTGAGAAAGATTTCAAACATATTTACTTAACAATTATTTCATAAGCAGTGGTATTTTCAAATAAAAAGAGGCAACCACCAATCAGCAAAAGCCATGCCTAATTAGCCAAACTATGAATCATTAGGCCTATCTCTGATTCAGTAGAACTTGGACAAATCTATCATCAACAACAGGGCAACTATGAAATATCAAGCATCAAATGCAACTTCAACTCGGAATACATGGCTGATACTCAGTTGAATCTTTAATCTGAACAATGCTGTTCTATCAGACAGATCTTAACTGACTATCCCATATTATTAGCTGAAAGAGTATTTGGATGATATGGTAAACATTTTGCAAGCTCATATTTTTTGCAGCGAAATTCAACAGCTCATTATTCATTCAAGAAAGGACAGATACATCAACCACCAGTCATCACCATCATTAGCACTCCCCACTTTAGATCAGCAATTAAGGGTCAGTGTCTCATATTCATGCACACATGTGCACATGATACGTGCACATGCCCACAAACACACTCACACACACGCACATGCATGCATCCATGCATTCGCAGGTGCACACATAAAATTGACCAGAATCAACATCAAAGGAACTAGTTGCATGATTAAAAAAAAAATTCTGAGATCAATAAAACACTAAGCTATTGCACAAGAAGACAACTTCAATAGCCAGATAAAAATGAAGGCGGAACAGCAAAAACACAGAGAGGCCAGATTGCAATAATAAGTGCCAAACACAGCCAAATCAGAAAAGCACATATTCATTACAGGTGAACGCCATTCAAAGCACTGGTTCATGAACCCAAAACCTGAAACCAAACATGGGCAAAAAGAACACTTGATATAATGCAAATGTCCTATAAGAATTAATCTTACATTTTAGGCATCCAATACTCACTCCTTACCTTAGCCATCCAAAACAAGACTCTACTACCTCAGATCCCATTTTATCTTTGTTCATTAATCATATGATTAACATCAACAGCATGAAAGTTTTTTTAGACATGACTCAACTTCTGAAAACGAAACCTCCATTAAACTTGTTACAGTTAAATGTCACAAAATCAGAAAATCCAAAAAAGAAACAGAAACAGCCCATGATGATGATGATGATATTAATAATAATAAACTGAAGAAGAAAAATATCTTCATGATATAAAAATATGGAAAAGGGAAATAGAATATAAATGGCAGATATAGTTGTGTAATTCTGTGGCAGTGCAATCTATAGTTGATAACACCAATATTTTCATAAACTGTAGCACTTAAGAGAGTGTCTTACAATGCTGAGTGCACCAACGCGTTCCCCATAAAGTCCCATGTTCTTTGCATAACTCTGAGCTGCTAGACATTCACCACCATCTGCAACAAATATGCGAACAGACTGTGCATCTGCATCTAGACTTCCACTTGCAAAACCCTAAAGAACGAAAGAGAAAATTCTTCTATTATATCAATGTAACCAATTGAAATGATTAAGATCGCCTGGATTTCCAGTCTTAACAGGCCTTATTTCAAAGAGCAGCTGTTATGCATTGCAATCAATATCAACCTCACCAGACTTCAGATTGTACCTGATAAGCGCTGTCAAAGAAAGGTAATAACCCTTTTGATCTCATTAACTTCCTGATCTGTTCCCATTGCTCAATTGTTGGATCAACACCAGTTGGATTATGGGCACATGCATGTAGGAGGACTATAGCTCCTATGGGTGCTGTACTGAGGTCTTCAAGCAAACCTTTTTACCACACATCCCAATAGTAAGATTCAGAAATGATGAGTAGAGAGTGCAACACTACTATTACTACTGACACATAAAACAGTCAAATGAAACAAAGACAAGCTATTATATGACATTATGACAGCTTAAAACACAAAATGAAAAAAGAATGCACAATGCTAATAGAAAGTTGCATGCAATGGTACTTTTAAGATCAAACAACGAATGATGGCAACCACAGATAGAGGAAAATAAAGTCCATTTATCACTCGAAAGAAAGACATGATCAAACTGAGACACAGATGTATTCTCAAAAGGAAAAAGCACTCAAAAAGGACATTTCTTCTCATCAATAGAAAACACAAACATTACATGCAGTAAAATGTCCATACAGTTATGCAGCCATGAATCTGATGTAAAGATATAATTAACTCCCAACATGAAATAAGAGATGTATTTTTCAAAAAGTTAGTCTTAAAACAAACTTCTTAAGTATCCACAAAGAAATGAGCAAGGTTTGCAAAATCAAAATCGACAACATTGGCAACGAGATTGCAGATATTATCTTTTTGGAGCATGGGGCATAAATTATCACCCTTGAAAAACTGTTTATCTATGGTTTAGGAGAAATTATTGATATTTTGGAGATATTTTTGCCATTAATTAAATTTATTGCTATTTATCAGAGAAAATATCATCATTTATGAGGGGCAATATCTCCCAAAGCATGAACAACGCTTTTTCTTCCTTCCTCATCTGCATTCCCCTTTTACTTTGATTTCTTTCCAAGAGGGTCAAACACCTATTTTCATAACTAGTAGACAATATTAACATGGGAAAAAATGGATGTAATGCTCTTTTCTGTTTGGTTAAAAAGCTACTAAATTAGGGAATTTCCCCAAATCATATAACTTAATACATATTGTGGGCATTAATAATTGAAAAAACTACTAGGATGATATATCAACAAAAACACTCACATTTGGACCATCTATTTATTAATAATCACTGTTTTGGTGCAATTAGGGGCAATTTGAGAGAATTCTCAATTCAATTTTTGTGCCCACATTGATGATTTCTGATGAATAAGAATTATATATTCAGCATATTTAAGAATGCATGCGTATGAAAACAAATGGTAGAATTAATAACTTAAAATAGTTTTACTTGAAGTGTAACTAAGGCTAATTTAGGAATTTTTCCCAAATCATATGATAATATTAAATAAGAACAATATATTAAATAAGAAGACCAATATTATCAAATCTCTTAGTTTTTTATGCACCTCACCTGTTCAACATCGCATACTTTGCATATATTTGTAACATGTTGCATTTATAGTGATATTTTTTAGTTCTAAATGTGCATTTATATTTTTCTTAATTTATTCAAAAGTTTCATTAAAAATTTCTAACAGTATTCTATTTTTTCAATATTTCTCTATTTTATTGGTAAAGTTTCACAATAAAATTGATACTATCTTCAATAAAAACAATAATATATTTTTACAGGCTAGCAATATGTCCCCCTATCATTGATTTTGTCCCTTGAAATAAACACCCATAAGTGCGCATTAGTAGTACACAAAATATGCTTATCAAGGATGGGAAATAGTGTCTATTTTCTTAAAGAAGATTTGTTAAACTCTCTAGAAAATATTTTCTTAAGGAAGACTTGTTAAACTCTCTTAGTTATTTAGAAGGATCACTTTCTCTAGTATGATGGAAACAACCTGCTAGTTCCTCCCAACCTCTAGTGAAGCACATCCCACCTACTTTTGCCTCAGTTTTAGACCTTAAGCTGATTCAACACTCAGGTGTGCTGCACCATTAATTAGATTAAACCTGCAAACCTCTGTTTTAGATTGTACAATGCATTGTAATATGGCTTTCAGTGATTCTCTCATAACTGTGGTGTTTATCAGATGCATAGATTGGATGATATATAAAGTTAGAAACACCACAGAAAACCCATCCCACCTCTATTGAGGCACATCCCACCTACTTTTGCCTCAGTTCTAGACCCTAGGCTGATTCAACACTCAGGTGTGCTGCACCAGTAATTAGATTAAACCTGCAAACCTCTGTTTTAGATTGTACAATGCATAGTAATATGGCTTTCAGTGATTCTCTCATAACTGTGATGTTTATCAGATGCATAGACTGGATGATATATAAAGTTAGAAACACCATAGATAACCCAACACAAAACAAATAGTGCAAATTTAGCTTCATCATTTACTTCAGTTTTAGGCTATCCATGACCAGGATGGTCATGATTTTCAGGTTTAAAGGTGAAATAAAGTTGTAAACCTAAAGCATATGAAATATCCTTCACATGGCAGGAGGTGCACAAAGTACCAAGACTTTTTCAGCTCCTGCTGATAGCCATGTCCCCAACATACAATTTAAGGTTTGGGCAAAACATCCAATACAGAAGAGTTTATATGATTGAATGATTGAAGCCTTTCTTCCAACAGAAATGTAAACCACAACTAGAAGAAGGGCCATAACCACAGGGTCCCAAGAGGGGGAAGTTGAAACTAGTCATATCCTTTTTGTTTTTTATGCAAAAAGTGGCTGCTCTAAAAATCAAATCCATTTCTTTGTGCGAACAGCCTGAGGTTTTTCACCAGTGCATTAATTGCCAGTCCCTAGCTCAGAAAGAAAAACTTGGAAAGGCAACACAAACCTTGGAAGTTCAGTCCACGTGTTGCTGGATCATAGTAGCGATAAGTCTTCACAGACAGCCCTGCCATTGTGAAAACTTTTGGATGATTTCCCCATGTTGGCTGGGGAATGTATATTGTGTGCTGGAGAACAAGGCAGAAAGAATTCCATCAAAACCCATTACAGTTTGACCATAAAACACCGTCGAAAGATATTAGATCCGTACCTGGTGGTAATGTTTAGCAAGAAACTCAGCTCCAACCCTTAATGATCCAGTGCCTGACAAGCACTGCACTGTAGCCACTCTCTTCTCTTGAATAGCAGGGCTGCTCGCATAAAATGCAATAACACACAAATCAATCTAATGACGAACATATGAAAATGTAATACAATTGCACAACCACAAAAATGAAATTTCCGATCTCATTGACAAGGAAATAAACTTTCCTACTATTTATGATTACTTGGCAAAGAAAAGTAAAGAGGACGTATCAAAATTTATAGACTTCAAAACTTGTCTCCCAGAAACAACTCATAAATCTATACAATATTTTTTTGCCAAAGCATATATTTTTGCTTATCCATATCCAAAATTACAACTATTTAAGGAGGGGTCAGGTTATACTAGAATGAGTTCCAGCGAGAAAATGCTAGAATTCAATATCAACCATTGTATCACCATCATATCAGAAGTCCACAATTAGAAATTGTTTGACTGTCAAAAGGCAAAATCAGGTTTATACCAATTTTTACTAAATTTTAATAACTTCTATTTAAGTTTATTAAAGTCCATTAAATTTCATTAAAGCCCATTAAAGTTCATTAAAAGTTCATGATCTTTAATGGGCTTTTATAGACTTTGATAGACTTTAACATTACTTTTATTAAAATAAGTTAAAGCCCATTAAAGTATGTTACTATTTCTTGAATATTTCATGAGCTTTAATGGACTTTAAGTTTAACATAACTTTTTATTAACGTCTATTAAAGCCCAAAGTCCATGACTATGTATTGAAAATCTCAGAGGCTTTAATAGAGTTTACCAGTTTAATGAACTTTCATAAGTGTTGTTATGAAAGAATTATGATGAGATTAAAGCCCAAGAAAGAATTATGAGATTTTAATGGTGTTTAACATAAGTGTTGTTAAAGATCGTTAAAGCCCATTAAAGTCCATGAATATTCATTAAACCTTTAATGGACTTTCATAGGCTTTGGTTAAAGTCTATTAAACATCGTTAAAGTCCCACAATTCTTTGATGGGCTTTACTGAACTTTAATAAGCTCTTTAAACTCTATGAATTCCATGAAAGAAAAAGTTTATAGATTTTTTAATTTTTTTATTAGAAATACATTTGAACTCCATATTTTACCTATACATGTATTATATTAATAATATTTTATAAAAAGAATTAAAATAATATAAATAACCCACAAATTGCTTATTTAAAAATTTCCAAAATTATAGTCTCACTAGAACTAGTATAAACTTTCCCTTTGAGGAGGCAGTTCTGTTTAATAGAATACCTCTGATCAAAAGACAAGACAGATTATCTGTAAAAATATTTCTACTATTATTATGTTTCTGCCAAGAGAACTGTTTTCGGCGATTATGTGAAAGCATATGATGCGTATTGAAAACAGAAAACATCAGAAGAAAATGTTGATGTCAGTGGGAATACAACTAACAAATGTGAGAATCAAAAATGGAGAGGAGTTTGTTTCCTATCACTCTAGGCTTTCACCACAGAGTCCAAACCTTTTTGCATTGGTTGCTAATGAATGCATCATTCTGTAAGAAAAGGTTCATAGTATATGCTGTTTTGTAAATTACATAGTCGCTGGATGAGACGAGGAAAGACATAAAGACAACAAAGCTATAGAATCCAGAAATGTCTTAGCATCTAGGAACTTCATAATTAGTATAATAATTGCACTAGAAGCAAAGAGTTAGCTAAATTACTGTAGGTCAAGAATATCCCACAGTGACCTTCCAAACTCCAGCAGTTCAAGGCGCCAAAGAATGGGTCCCCTTACAAGATATGTTCCTACTATGCTTTCTTTCCAAAAGAAAGGAAGGAATCAGGAAGTCTCTCATCAATTGGGACCAGCATTTCATCTAAAATTTAGCCAATTATGTTCACAAATGGAGAAACGCTGCTTGGAGTGACCCATAATCGCTTGATCGTCACAAATGGAGAAACGCTGCTTGGAGTGACCCATAATCGCTTGATCGTCACAAATGGAGAAATGCTGCTTGGAGTGACCCATAATCGCTCGATCGCCTAAAAGCAGAAGAAATCCATCTTTGCCAGGCAAAAAGGGCCTATTTCCACTATCGAATGTCGTCTAACTTCACAGAGGCATTTGATCAAACTGAAAAGAAGAAGATGAGAGCGATGGAAGACCCACCAAAGGAACAAGTGTTTATAGAATTGCACATTGCGAGGGTCCTTAAATATTTGCACTACATGAAAGTCCCTATTTTAATGGCAATTCCAGAAACTAAGCAAATTCGTTACTTAGGGTAATTCATGAAGAAGTTATTCAAAGAAGGCTACAAGCTGCAATCAGACACTTATTCCAGTATCAAGCCTTAGTATGAATGATGTCGCAAAATGAGGCATATGCGATCAAGAGCTTCCCATTTTCATTGGCTGGTAATAGCCATGCCCTAAAGTGGATCACAACATTGCTAGCCAAATCGTTCAAATCTTGGGAGGTGTTGACTGAAACATTTGTACACAGATTTCATAACTACACCTCTTAGTTCTCTAAGGCACAAGTGCGAGGAATTCATCCTCTTGATGGAAAATATCTTTATGATTTCGCCTTGAAATGGTGCAATGTTCGCCTTTATTGCCCCGTGTTGCGAGAAGAAAGACGCATAGCATGGGAATGCATTGTCGCATTAGGAAAGGCCTTTCCATTGCCCAAAGTGGTGCCTACTTCATTTCCTGGACTGCTCAAGCTGTTGACCCAAGAACCATTAAAACCTATGAAGGTATCTTGCAACATGACCAACATCGTGCCAAATGAAGTAAATGCTCCACAAGAAGCATTTGAGTCGCCTTTAACAATGGCCATGTTGCGATCCGAGAAAAACACAACTTAGGACAAAGGAAAAGCATCAATGCAAAAAGAGCCGGTGCCTGGAATTCCTTGTCCCCCTATTGAAGAAAAGGAAGCTCCAAAACTCACAAATAAACCAAATTATGATGTCGTTGCTCACTTGCATAAAATCCCACAAAACTAAGCATATACGATACACTTCAGCTCTCTAAAGAGTCTCGGCAAGCGCTTATAAATGCTAGTAGATGAGTCCGTCAAGGACCTATACCTGACAGAGGTTGCTAATACAATTGAATGCAACCAAACCACCTATTTCATAAATGATGACTTATTACTTAGTAGCACATAGCATAATCGTCCATTGTTTGTAAGTGGTAATTAGTGGGAGAAAGGATTAACCACATTATGTTGGATCCAGGATCTACGATAAATATTCTTCCGCTCAAAGTACTGAAGCGTATTGGGATTTGCCTGTCCGTTTTCAAAAGCAACACTCTGGTGATTCAAAGCTTTAACTAAAAGAGTTAGAGGACTATGGGGACTATCACCTTGAGTGTTGATATTCAAAAATTTCTCACAAAAGTCAACTACCATGTCATTAATGTGCCAACGTCCTACAACATGCTATTTAGAAGGCCTTGGTTGCACCGATACCGAGTTGTGGCATTCACGAGGCACCAATACTTTAAGTTCTACCAGAACGGCATAATGAGACGCATATCGGCTGATGTACGATCATTCATAATTTCAGAGGCATTCTTCTCAGAAGCCCAATACTATGAGCTGACACCGAATGAACCGAAGCAGCCAAAAGAATCGGCCAAGCCAACCGTGGATAGACGGCAACAGCCATTTACCACCAAAAGACAAGGGTCCACATCACAAAGACCCTCATCACAAGTTGTACCTCCATAGGCGGTCCCGTTCCCAATGGTTCCTCCACCAATATCTTCACACTTTGAAATTGCGATAAGCGTCTCACAAGAAGACAAGTAAAACTCATGAAAGGGTTGGAAGTGCTTCAAGTAGACGATGGTGATGAAGATAGGTCGCCAGTTCAACATCCACAACCGTTGTCACTACTGCTTCAACACCAGCTCTGCCAATTCAGAATATATTCAATTAGAGGCCAATTGCAACTTCCTAAACTCCATAATTTTTTGCCTTCCAGGCTGGGATGTCGACACTAAGACCACTTGGAAGAGGACGTAAAAGAAGGTCGGCCAGGCTATCAATAGGCAGGGGGCAAGCCATACCCCCACCAACTGGACTTTAGAAGAATCAAGTTGTAAACTCTTTGCGAGCTTATATGTCGCCACAACCAGCACCAGTCGAGAACACCCGGTTCTAAATCAGCACTCCGGGCTCAAGGAGAATAACAACTATTCCCCCAACATTGTCACCTTTAGTGTCAAGCTACTCTCAATTAGTTTCAAAACCAACACAGTCTTTGCATTTCGAGATCAACACTAGGAGCTCCAGTAAAGCAAAGCAAGAGACATCCTCCAATCTTAGCACCAAAAGCAGTAAATGAGAAATCGAAGGAGGAAAATTACAATTCATGTTGGTCAAGTACAATTGGCCACTGACTCGATTGACTGAGTCAGAAATTATTCAGGGCAAAGAACCTGAATTGCAATCCCAAGCGAAAAAAGGAAAATTAGTATTTAAGAAGATGAGCTTCCCTTATGGACAATGTCGTACTTTTAATCTTTTACCCAAGAAATTCCTATCTATTAAAAATTTTCAAAAATTCAACAAGTGATTCAGAAGGATGATTGACCTCCTCGGCATTTATCCTGATGAACCCTGTATGTCGGTAACCGGTCCGCTCATCCCGGTTCCAATCAAAGGAAAATTAAAGGGTTTCCAATATCCAAGAGATCAGATAGGTCTTGGTGCAGACAATGATATTGACGTGAATAATGATGAGGAGCATACCTCGGATTGCTCCTGTGTGAGTATCAGGTCGATTGTCGGTCCCACTATGTGGGACTGTTAGTCAGCTCCTACTGAGTCCAAGACATAAAAAACACCATCCGCCATATTAACAATTGCACATTGCTACATGATTTCCACCTCTCATCATGCATCAATAGAAGAGGAAGAATCAAAGTCCGATAATAAAGAATCACAAACAAATTTGAAGGGTCCTGATGATACAAACGACAAAGAAGTCGTTGATGACCCATCAACTCTTGAATCAAAATCAGAAACGGCTAGTGAGACTCATGATGACAATGCCCATGAGCCTAATTACAAGTCCAACCCTAAACGTTCAAACGAAAAAGAAGACAATGACTTTGATTCTTCCTTAGAAGAAATAACATGTGACACAGCTCCACCGAAGTTAGAAGATGGTGGACATCCAACAATCGATGAACTTGAAGAGTTCAACTTGGGTATAGACGAAAATAAACGCCTTAACTTCATCGTCAAATCCTAGCCAGAACATGAAAAGCAATTGCTAACAGATCTTCTCAGGGAATTCAAAGATGTCTTTGCATGGAAATACTTTGAAATATTTAGATTAGATTTAGATATTGCAATGTATTTTTTGTATATCTCTCCAAGCAAGTGGCCAATAAAGTAAGCGCCAAGGAAGTTCAAACCTGACTTGGAGCAACAGATCATTAATTAGATCAACAAGTTGCTGAAAGCTAACTTCATCCGAGAAATCAAGTTCCCAAAATGGATTTTCAGTGTTGTTCCGATAAAGAAAAAGAATGGGCAAATCCAAGTTTATGTTGATTTTCGCAATCTCAATGAAGCCTATTCAAAAGATAAATTCTCGTTGCCACATACGGAACTCTTTATCAATAGCACATCACTCTATGACACATTCTCGTTCATGGATAGTTACTCCGGCTACAACCAGATCAAGATGGCACCAGTAGATGAGGCTTCCACTGCATTTTGCACTCCAATAGGCGTCTTTTGCTATAAATTTATGCCATTTGGATTAAAGAATGCAAGAGCTACTTATCAAAGAACTATGCAAGTTATTTTTCATAACATGCTTCATAAACATATTGAATGCTATACCGATGATTTGGTGGTAAGATCTAACAGTTATGATCAACACCATGAGGATTTACGCACAGTCTTTGTACAGCTTAGGAAAAACAAACTACGCATAAACCCACTCAAATGTGCATTTGGAGTTGGGTCAGGCAAGTTCTTGGGATTCATTGTCCGTCATCGAGGAATTGAGGTATACCCATAAAAAGTCGATGCGATCAGAAACATGTCTCCCCTAAGAAACATAACTGATCTAAGGAGCTTGCAAGGTAAGCTATCTTATATCAGAAGATTTGTCGCCAATTTACATTTCACCATCTACTAAAGAAAGATGTAGCCTTTATTTGGTACGAAGCTTACCAGAAAGCCTTCGATACCATCAAAGAATTGCTCCGCAACCTACCAGTTTTGGCTGCATCAGCCAATGATAAGCCGCTTATTTTGTACATCTTCACAAGCGAGCAATTGCTAGGGGCATTGCTCGCACAAGAAAATTAAGATGGTAAGGAACAAGCATTGTATTACCTTAGCCATCGGTTGATCGATGTTGAATGCAATTATTTTCCGATCGAAAAGACATGCCTTGCTTTGGTATTTGCAGTCCAAAAATTAAGACATTATTTCCTCACTCATGAGATCCAATTAATTTCTAAAGCGGATCTGCTCAAATTCTTGATCACTCGTCCTATCCTATCGGGATGGTTGGCAAAGTGATCATTACTGCTATCAGAATTTGACATCACCTTTATCCTGAGAAAAGTAGTGAAAGGAAAAGTTTTGGCTGACTTCTTGGCAGCTCATCCAGTCAATGAAGAAGTCGTTGTGTAAGAAGACTTGCTAGATGAAGAAGTATTTATTGCCCAAGTCAACACTCCCTAGCGAATGTACTTTGACGCCACTGCTAAAACCATTGACATTGGCATCAGAATTGTGTTCATCTCACCTCAAAAGGACATTCTTCCATATTTCTTCTACTTGGGAAGGAATTACACCAACAATGAAGTGGAATATGAGGCACTGATCATGGGGCTTCAAATCCCCCTTAACTTCGGGATTACAAAATTAGACATCTTTGGTGATTCGGAATTGGTGGTCCAACAATTAACCACTGAATATAAAGTTCGTCAACCCAGTTTGTGCCAATATTACAATATTGCGTAAGGGCTATTGGATCGGCTTTTTCAAGTCAACATTGGGCATATTCCGAGGACTAAGAATATCATTGTTGATGCTCTAACAAACTTGGCAACCGCTCTAGCCATTGTCAAGGGCCAAGAAATCGTTGTCAAAGTTAAGCAACGAAGTCGCATCCCCGACTCATATGATGCGGAGACTACCAAGCGAGTGGAATGCGTAGCCTGCATAGAACTAGCAACGGATGATTGGCGAACCCCGTACATCGATTACTTGCAATATGGAATCCTCCTAGAAAGCTCGCAAGAAAAATTAGCTCCAAAAAAAAAAGCTACTCGATATGTGTATTTCAATAATACACTGTATCGGCAAGCATATGATGGACTCTAGCTCCGTTGTCTTAATGGGGAAGAGATTCAATATGCAACAATGCAAGCACATTCCAGCAAATGCGGTAGGCATTCATCTAGTCAAAGATTGTATAGACGGATCAAATGCTTAGGATATTACTGGCCTATTATGGTCTCAGACTCGCTGCAATTTGCCAAATTGTGTCTCCAATGTCAGCTCCGTGGGGATATCCTGTACATACCACTTTCAGAATTGGTACCCGCAAGTATCTCTTGGCCGTTTGCATGGTGGGGATTTAATATCATTAGATCAATCAACCCTCCATCTTCCAAAGGGCATGCCTATATCCTAGCAGCAACGGATTACTTCTCCAAATGGGCAAAAGTTGAGTCATATAAAAGAGTCTGAGCTATGGAAGTAATCAAGTTTATCAAAATTCAAAATCGTGTATCGATACGGTAATCCATGTCAGATTATGTCGGACAATAACACTCCATTCAAGAATGAAGAAATGGATAAGTTTTGTCGAAAGCAAAGTATCAAACATGTGTTTTCTACACCATATCATTCACAAGGAAATAGTCAATCGAAAGCGTTCAACAAGGCAATCCTAAGGATTATGAAAAGAATGGCAGATAAGAATAAGCAGCAATGGTATCTCAAATTACCAGAGGCGCTTTGGGCTTATCGCACCATTCACCGGACAGCAACTAATACAACTCCCTATTCTCTAGTGTTTTGGGCAATGGCGGTCTTACCCTTGGAAGTGCAATTATCATCACTAAAAGTCGCAACGTACTTAGGGTTAACAATGAATTAATAAGCCAAGTTGCGGTTCAAGGAGCACGACGCTTTGGACAAAAGGCGGTTTCAAGCCAAGTAAAGGATTGAGTTGTACCAATCCCGCATGGCCGAGGCATATAACCGATCGGTTAAACATCAAGCTTATTACCTAGGTGATTTAGTTCTCAAACTAAGGACAGAACTAACAGCGAGTGGCAAATTAATTGACAAATTTGAGCCCAAATGAGAAAACCCTTATGTCGTGCAGGAGGCCAATATCAATGGTTCATATCGAATTGTAAATAGTAATGGTATAAGAGAACTACCCACTAGTGAGCGTTTCCTAAAGCGTTACTATGCATGAGCCAGAAGGGAGCAAACATTGAACGCATTTGCTCCCCCTTCTCTATTCCCTACAAATGTTTCTTAAGCAGTTTGATCTACATGCAAAATTCAATTGATTGCTATGTATTAGTCGAAAGGAAGCAAACATTGGGGGCATTTACTCCCCCTTCTCTATTCCTTGCAAATGTTTCTTAAGCAATTTGATCTACAGGCAAAATTGGATTTATCATGCAGTCTACCAAAATAAAAAAAACATGTTAAAAAGCTAAGTGTTGTGAGAAAAAATGTGCTAAAATCACACATTCATTAATATATGAGATTCTCATACATAGGAAGTTTACAAATGAGTTAAAGCAGTTAAAATAGACTCCTTTAGATAGCTGAACTGCTCCTCTACTGTCTTCAATGCTTGAGCGGCTTCCGGGCTCACAGTTAGAAACGACTTTAACTCTATTAAAGTCTCCTCAGTTGCCGTCACTTCTTATTGGGAAGCAACCACTTCTTCATCTAAGTGTTTGATAATATCTAAGCCTTCGGCTTCCTCTCTCCTTGGAAGCAATAAGAGATTCTTGGAAGGATAAATAACGACTCAATTGACGAAACTTCCTCCAAAGGGCTTCAAGGCGATCTCTGTTTGTTCTCACATCTTCTCTCAAAGAGGTCGATTCTGCTTGAAGAGAGGAGAGATGCTCCGAAGCCATGCTCATGGTTGATGATTTCTCATCAACCTTACCCCGTATATCCTGAAGTTCAACTCCCTTGGCAGTGATGGCTTCAGTGGGAAGTCTCGGGATAGCATCTAACTCAGCTTGTGTCCACACTTGCTGAAAAGACTCCAATTGCTTGAAAATAGCTAACAGACAAGAGATATCACCATCCAGCCTTTCTATACCTTCAACATGAAATAGATAACGATCTTTCAACTTTACAATTGCATCAGACGAAGATACTCTCTGCAACGATCTAGCAAAGTCAGAGCAAAAAGATCGGACTTCATCCTCTAAGTCCTCCTATTGAATCTTGCTTTGCTCATTTGTTGCCTTGATGCGAGTAGAAAATAACTAAAGAAAATCCTCACCAAGCAAAGCATAAAAGCATGATGTCGATGCTTCAGGTACCTCCCTATCTGGTTTGTAAATGCCATCATTGATCTCAATCTGTGGCAACACTTCTGGAGCAGAAGGGAAGGCTTCGTTGGTGGCATGATGATCCTCAATATCAGGAGTAACTTTGTCTACATCTCCTTCAGGAACAACTACAACAACAACACCCTCCAATGAGACCTCTACCGAGGTAACCTCCTCTTCAACTGAAGGATCTGTCAAGTGAAGAAGATGTGAGGATAATGGAGAAAGCATAGCAGGTATATCGGCGAATAAAGCCAGAGGTCTCTCCAAATTAAAAGAACCCAACGACAACTCCACTTGATCATCGGCCGGTATGTCTGCTGCAGTATCATTAGTGTCGACAACCCTCTCTGCCTGATCTGTACGAGGTTCTGCATGGACTACCTTTGGGAGAGGGGCCTTTGCACTCCTGCCTTCAATCACCTCTTCAAACTCAGCAACATGCGGAGAAAATAATGGAACTAGAGGAATTGCTTTATCAAGAGGAGCAGTCACCGAGCGGGATGGTCGAGAAACCACCTTTTCAGTTATTCTTGAGAGTAGAAGGTCAGGCAATCCTCGACTAGTCTTCATTTTCTTACTTTGTTTCACAGTAGCACTACTTCCCTCTTTTGAGATGAAGTTCTCAAAGGAACTGAAGCTCGAAAAGCCCTATCACGAAATCGTACTGGAGTGCAATCTGCCAAGTACCGTTCCAACTCTACCTCCGCATCAGCTTCTACTTTAGTCAATTCCTCCCTTAAAAGAGGCGGGAGAAAGCTTAACATTTACATTAGCTCTTATATATGTGATGCATTCATTAAAAAGGTTGGTTCCACTCATACAGCTAGAATAACAGGCCTGGCATACCTAACCCACCAACTAACTATCATAGGAAAGGTTCAAAAAATAAATATGTGTGTGGAAGTTTTTGTGAAGATGGGATGGCTTAACTGAAGACTTGATACAAGATAGACAGGAAACTATACCACAAGATTAATATGGCTGACCCAAATGACATTGGAAAAGCTTGTAATTATGGTAAATTATGTTTCTAGTCTCTGCTACAGTTTGTATGGGCCTCACCATTAAGCCTTGGAGACATATGGATTGACAATCAGCCACAAATCTCTTGAATTGGAGGTAAATATTATCCTTATTAGACGCTGAAGTGGTCCAAAGATCAGAGAAGTTGATACTGAATTTCCAACATTGCCTGTGGTCTGCCCAAAGCAAGATGCATATGCAATCAACGCATTTGCATGAAAAATTTTCCAAAAAAGATGGAAATATAACAGATACCCTATTAGAAAACTTATGTGTGCCTGTCAACATGCAATGGTGTGTATCCAATATCAGCTTCTTTAAATGCCTGACATACAACCATAGGCATCCATTTACTGCCACAGAAATGCAATTTACACATTTCAATTCTAATGAATCCAAACAATGTCCAGAGAATTTGTTAATACAGTTGTATCTACGATTAGAGCTCCTAGGTCAATAAGCTTTCTTCAAATGCATAATAATTGAAGTCCACCGGCATAGGCATACATTCCTTGCGATAAATTTAAGTACAAGGAACCAGTACAGAGCACCCATCCAGAGGAAATGCTTTCACCAATTTACCAGCTACATGAATAGCTTCATAGCAAATACATGATCATCCTGAAGGAACTAATATGGAGCATCCATCAAGAGGCCCCGCTTTCACTGCTTTATCAGCTACATGAATAGCTTCACAGCAGATACATGATCATCCTAAGAATCAGAAATACAAAGTACAAATTGTCCCCCCTCACCTGTCAGTGCCCAAAATGAGCTTTGCACTCAATTTATTAAAATCTGCCAATCCTGTGATAGGTAGATACTCCTTAACACGAGACCTGTACACCATTTGAAGGATCGAATAATTATTTATTCTCAATCAAAAGTAGCCTCCAAACGAGTAAAAGAATGAACGACTCACATATCATTTACTAACAGCTGCTCTGCTCGCCTCACAACATTCAAAACAAGAGGTTTCCCTTCCTGTTGCATCAAGTAAATATCACCACATTGCAAAAATAATTATATCAAAAGGAAAATGTGAAAATATGTCTCAAGCCTGTCAAACTTGACATGTGTTACACTTCCATAATAACAGAAGTCAAGAGTAAAGCTGATGCTATGGTCTCAGGAAACCGTACCTCTGTTCGATAGGCACCTACGCCCAGATTCAGTTTTACTGGGCTAGGATCCTTATTATATGCAACAGTCACCTGTTCAGTATAAAAAATCCCACAAAGTTACTAGAAACAATTATCACAGAGAGAGACTGAGAGAGAGAGAGAGAGAGAGAGAGAGAGAGAGAGAGAGCATGCTTGGATGGCAAAACGGGGAGAAAAATAATCCAACCAAATTTAAAGACTGCACTTCATGCCAAACCGCCAAAGGAAAAAGTTCTAAAACCCCAAAAAGAAGAGAGAGCATGAGATCAATCCATAAAGCAACCATCACAGAAGGATCGAAATCCATGCTTCTAGCTGCCAGGGAAAGCGATATCAATGACCAAATAAAAAAGAAAAAGAAAAAAGATATCTTCATGTTCGGATGTCAAACAGGGGAGGGAGAAAAATAATACAATCAAATTTAAACACCGAAGTTTAACAAATTAGAGCGAATTTAATACCAAAACACCAAAGGAAAACCTGAGAGAGCATGAGATCAATCCATAAAACAACCGTCATAGAACGATCGAAAGTCCAATACAACTAGCCGCCTTGGATAGCAATTAATCAATGACTGAATTTATATTAAAAAAAAAATCCAGCGAAGAAAGAACCAAAAGATCGGTAGTGAAAAACCAGGAGTCAACAGCATCAGACGAAAACGTCGAACCAAAGCAAGCAAATTTCACTGAAAAAATGGATATTGAATGCATCATTGCAACCAAACAAACGCCAGAAAAGTAAAATAATCCGGGCAGTAGAAGCAGAGAAGAGAACTGACTCCAAGAATCGGATCCTCGGGAGCTTGGACAATGCTGGCGAAGACAGAAAGGCCGCCATGAACGCCGGCGGAAGTTGCAGAGGGAGCGATCGCACGGTCTTGAGAAGCCATGGAGGGGGAATCCGCCAGGAGATGCCTGGAAAGAGTACTTATTCTCCGATCGGATCTGGAGCCGTGGGCGTCGGATGCCTGAATCTGTGTGCTGCGCATTTCACAATTTCAATAAAAAGGTAAAGCACGGGCCTCTTTTTTCTCTTTTTCGAGTCTGACAACCGGTCTGCGTTCGGTTTCGGTGGCGAGACTCGGCCTCTCTTTTTGTAATCGCAGCTGGAAGATGGCGTGGCGGTCAGACGGCAGCCCTGGCTGGTGACGTGGCAGATAGAGAGGCCTTTTGATGGTTCGGAGGTCTGGCCGACGCTGCTGATCTAAAGACGGTTGGAGTCTCCAGATGTTAGCTGACGTGGCGTGAAGAGCTGAAAGGCATTTATCTGGCGAATGAATGTTCGGCCACCCTACCTAAAATTGGCGAGGCTTGAAGAGTGGGAAAGTCATCTTCCATGCTCTCGTGCCAAAATACCCGTATTTATCACTTAATATAGAAAGACTTTGGGCCTAATGACTAATGAGCCTATTTTGTAAAATTTAAATTACTTAATTTTTTATTTTTAAATTAATATTTATTAAAATATATATCTTTTGAAATGTGGCCGGCATGAGTATAATATTTATCATATTTTTTAAATATCAATATAGGTATATGTATTATGATTAATTTATATATTTAATTAAAAAGATAAAGAATGAGTATTGACAATAAATTTTGTAAATATTAATGACGGATATCTCTTATTTTTTTATAAACATATTTAATTTGAAATATAAAAGATTCGAGTGGTATTGGTTTTATAAAAAGGTTTACCAAACCTTTAAGAAATTTGTGAGTGAAAAAATCTAAGTGATTTATTGGAGTATTAAATAACTTTCACAGCATTAATAACTTAAAAAGCATTTACTAAGGCACGTGGAGTGCTAAGGATATATAAACCAGGATTGTAAGCAAACCGTACAGCTGACAAAGGGTGCGGATGAGGTCAAGGTTGAGATTCGCAAGGCATAAATTCAGGAAAATTTTAATAAAAAACTGAAAATATAATTTATTTTTAAAAGTATAAGCTATTAATCTGTTGTTATTTTAATGATTTTGTAACTATATAAATTACAAAATAATTTTCTCTGGTCAAATCAATATAAAAGTTATATAATGTGAATCCCGTATGGGCTAGATTGTCATTATCTTGAGATTTTAAACTTTTTGTACAGTTAAGGTACACTTTTTGTATGCAAGTTACAAAGAGATAAAAGTAGGAAACGACTATAACATAAAACTCATATTTTTTTTATCAATATTCTTTAATAATTTTTTTGAAAGATATATGATAAAATACTTTATGAAAAGTCAACATTTTTATCTGTTCTAGATTTCATTAATAATTTTAGAGATAATCTGAACAATAAAAAAATATTATTAATATTATCTACGATGTATTGATATTATTGGAGATATTATGTTTCTTTATATAAAATATGGTGCAAAATCGTATTTTTACCATTTTTTTATCAAATAACTATTATAACCTTCTTAAATTATATAATTTTTTTATTTATTAAAATTATATTAAACTTCTGAGTTACATGTATAAGTCGGTTATATATTTTTATCAGTCATTTAATATTAAAATTTTAAAGTAATGCTCTTGGTTTAAATGTATATTTACAGTTATTTTAATTTATCATAAAATTTAACTTTTTATTAAATTTAATTTCTTTATATTTTTGTAATAAAAATTTTCACTAAAAATAATATATCTAGGATAAAGATAATAACATCCTTTTTTGGGACTAACCCTACATATATATATATATATATATTCTTAAGTATCAATAAAGCAACTGCGTCTTTTTTCTATGACAAAGTTAACCAAATGATCTTCGTGGAGCGTCCAGCCATTTTGTAATAAGTGTTTAGACGGACAAATCCGTAGGCACCATCGGAGGAGTGGAGAGTTTTCCTGTCGGTGACGCGGCGGCTGTAACCGTGGGCGCAGTTAGTATTGGACAATTAGGTGAGTTGTTAGATATCCACGTGGCACGTCACTCGCTGTTTTCCCATCATTCTCCAAAAGGATTCCAAAATGCCATGGGCATGAATGGAGCCAGTCGCGTTGGCTAATCTATAATTTGTATTTAAAAAGCATTTGTCTGCTGACTTTGGCTTTATCTGAACGTCTACCTCAAGAATCCAATTAAATATCGACCAATCACCAACAAAAAGGAGCGGTCCACGCTCTCGTATTTCTATTTTTTATTTTAGTACCGGAATAAGGCAATGGCTTCTTCTAATGTCTAATTTAGAAATTGGTGAGGTTGCTCACTTGTCAGAATTTTTTATTTATCAGAGCCTCTTAGGAAATTTGTTTTGTACGGACTCCGAACCCTTTTGCTACCCACCCTTACCACACAAATAATATATATAGACATATAGAGAGACACGCAAAGAATATTTCAAATGAGTTTGCTCTATTAAACTGAATTGGCACAATTTTTCAAAATTTTGACCTAATCTTGATAATTTTATAAAATTATACTCAATTATTAATTTTATAAGAAATCATTTTAATCAAAAGCTTACATTAATCATAAAATTAAAATCAATCTAAAAATAAATTTCAATTCATTAAAATTGTTTAATCATCTAATGAGGACCACATACTTTTAATTAAACATATATTCAAATTTGGACCTAATCTTGATAATTTTATAAAATTATACTCAACTATTAATTTTATTAGAAATCATTTTAATCAAAAGCTTACATTGATCATAAAATTAAAATCAATTTAAAAATAAATTTCAATTCATTAAAATTGTTTAATCATCTAATGAGGACCACATACTTTTAATTAAATATATAAACCTTTTAAAGTTTCTATTCTATTTATAATATTGATTGTATAAGATTTTAAAATATTTTAATGCTTTATTGAATAGATTCAAATAAATTTTGAAGTTTATACATGTTTTTATACCTTTATACCTTTTCAAATGGTGTGTCCCACACAAAATTTTGATTAAAATAATTTTTAATATTTTTATTAAATATATAATAATAAATATAATAATCAAAATGAATTTTATAAAATCATCAAGATGGAATTCAAATTAGAAGGTTATACCATTCACTTTGGTAGAGCATGCTTTATTAAAAAATTCCACTATATGTATAATTATAGCTTAGTCCAAACCACATGGAATGTCAAATACAATTTAATTGTTGTATAAAAAATTATTATCATTTATCTAAATGAGATAGGCCACACTAGAGAAAATAATACTTTTAAGTCCATAAATGGCCAATGTCAATATTTATATAACATCCAAATAGTTAAGCATGCAATATTTTGAGTAAGCAATCAAATAAAATAACTTTTATACTAATATTTTTTTGTGAAATGTAATGATTCGATTAGCAAAACTATATATTTTTCTATTTTATTTAATTGTAACTTACTTTAATATCCGATGTGAATGAATCTTTACATTAAGGGTGTGTTTGGTAACCAGGAAAAAATAATATAAAACATTTTCATATTTTTATATATCTTTTTATCTAATTTGATATCTTAATTACTTAACAACTTTCCTTTTTTATAATTATTTATATTTTTGAACCATTATTTCATATATTTTAAGACAAATGCTTGCTTATTTTATTTTTGTTTACTTTATTTTCTATCATATCATATCATTCTTCTTTATTTTTCCTACTTTTTTAGGTTCCTTTTTTCTTATATATTTTCCACATTCCAACAAATATGTAGGAAAAAAGGAATGTAGAAAAATTTTAAAAAAATATAGTGATGCGAAGTAATTAAGGTAATAATTAAAATAAAGTAAATAAAGATAAAAAGTAAACTTTTTAATGAAAAATATGATATAATGATTGAAAATATATATAATAAAAAAATAAAAGTTGTTAGGGAGTTTAGTTGCTAAATTACATCAAAAGGTGTATATAGGGAGGTGGAAAATGTAAAAAGTTTTCCACCTTTTTTTCCCTATTACCCAACACACCTTAAAAATATTCCAAATGTTATGAATGGTGAGGATGAACTTAAAAACCACTGTGGTTCTCTGTATGAATTTAGATCCGATTATGACGGAAGTTGTTCTCTTATGAATTTGAGCAGAATTGGTCTTATAATATATATATATATATATGTATATATATATATATATCACAAAGATAAAGTTGACTGTTGACTATGTGCCTACACACGCGCACCATCGACATAAGGGTATGGCCACCTTTTTGCCTATATTTACATTGACGCAGGACTTTAATTATTTATTCTAACCTCAACAATTTTATTTTCTCTCATATTTTCAACCATTTTTTTAAAATTTTCATTAAAAGACTTATTTTGCTGCTGATGTCATCTACTGGTGCAATTTTCTATTACACTATCCAACCAGACTTGAATTGTATCCAATCGCATAAAGATTAGGCAAGAATAGACCCCCAAAGTATTCCATTTAATTTGACGGGCAACCGGCATGAAACAGTGGATACTGCACCAAACACACACATGTATATGTATATATATGTATATATATATATATATAGGAATGTTTTGCTGTATTACAGAATGTAAATAGATTTACTGCGCTCCTTATTAATAGCTAGCCGCAGGAATTTTTTCATCTATCTATCTATATATGTATCTGTATATATAGTATCAATCTATCTATCAATATATATAGTATCAATCTATCTATCAATATATATAGTATCAGATGATGTAACTATCACGCTGTAAAACTCGTCACAGCTGCATGTATTGCGACTGCAAGAAGCGGAACGGTCTTTGAACTAAGCCCAGCCATGCTGATTCTCCTGCACAATGGATCGTGGAAAGCAAAGAAGCATAAGAGAGTTATGTTCAGATGAATAGAAGTTGAATCTCAAACCTTCAAATTCCAGTTCCAACCAGTTTCTCAACATTTGCAGAAGATAAGAGGGGGCCACGGCCAAAATGGATCTCTCCGTGCACAATAACTGTTAGACTATGGGACTCATAAAAAAAGGTGGCAACCCCTTGACTGATGGGTGATGGCAGGATGAACACCAAACTCAAGATCTTGGTCTAATACAATGCCAAAAACATGCTTGATTGTCCATATAGATGCTACCAAATCATGCAAAGAGGGC
The DNA here is from genome assembly GCA_036873735.1 of Pouteria campechiana. Classification (NCBI taxonomy): domain Eukaryota; kingdom Viridiplantae; phylum Streptophyta; class Magnoliopsida; order Ericales; family Sapotaceae; genus Pouteria; species Pouteria campechiana. Next base: position 10,252 of record JAYJMB010085649.1, on the reverse strand, counting down.
TGTGATAATGATGAATGTCTCAAAGCAGAGTCTGCTATCACTCTCCAGAATCTCATGCATATCAGATGTGATTGCATTCCTGCAATTGATCGCAACATGGACGAATAAAAGAGATCAACGAATCATGGTAATTACCCCTCTGATGTCATATAGACGTGGTATTCTTTGATCATGAATGCAACTTGTTCAGCGTTCAATCCTGTGAAAGTAAACATCCCTATCTTCTTGATGATGTCACTCGAGTCACCTGGCGTACCTGCCAATCCCATTGCAAGAGTAAAATGGATCCATGAAACTTATTGTCATCTTCAGTTACCATTGTTCTACCAGAAAAAGGGGGCAAGGAATGAGAAGAACTCTTTTTTTTTTTTTTTTTTCTATGCTGTTTCCCTTTTTATCTTCATCATGGGTGTGACACGTAACCACCTTTTCTCTCTCTTTTCATCTTACATAACATGTAATTACTTAAATAACATTACTTTTTTTCATTATAACCAATAATGACTCATAACATTTTGTTTAGAAAGTTTATTTACTTTATCTTTATTCATTTTATTTTTAATAATTAACTCATATCTTATAATATCATTTCCTATCTTTTTTTTATAGTTCTTCAAATTCTACTTTTTTCTCCTCCTTTTCACAACATTTCCCAATTCCCATATGGGCCCATAATGTCCAACAACATTTGCATTGAGAAATCATGTAGCATAATCGCATCGAGATCTCTCTCTCAAACTCACTCATTCTCCTTTGTCAATTTTTATTCCGATTCCCATGTCATAATGACATGTTTTGAAACCAAATATCCAGTTTCACAACAACAGTGCATTGAAGTTCGAAAGCCATGCACGTCAGAGCAAACATTCAGACTAGCTGCAAGTCAGTCCAGGACCTAATGCGAGGATATTGGTGACTAGTCTCGAGAACTGGATAATAGATCGGATCAGACTCGGTAATCTGAGCGACTCTCACCCTCCCCTCCACATATTGCATGCAACATAGAACCCACCAGTAATAAATTATCATTGATCACCTTTTTCTTCATAGGGAGCATAATAAAATACATTATTGTTACAAAAACAACACGTCTGAGAATTGATGATAAGAGAGAAGAAAGCATAGCAATCAATACATAAACATACCTCTAGCATGTAATGCATCAAAGAGCTGCTGGCGCATGCTAATAATTCGGTCTGCAATGACCGTCAACTCTACTCAACTCCACTATCCATTCATTAAACATGTCACTGTGACCAAGGGTAAGTTTTGAGTTGGGAAAAAGCTTGCAACAGCTGAAAAGCTTTAGCAACCATGCAAGACTTTTTTGGAATTGGATGCATAGATGCCTTGTACTTGTGTTCTTACGGCAAACTGATTTAACTAGCAGCTTGCTAATTTATGCGATTTAATGCTGTTTGTTTTTGGGATCCTGTATTTTCTGAATCTTCGGAATACCTTGTCCTCTGTTTAGCAGTCTCAAAGACACAAAATAAGCCTATTGAATTTTAACTACAGTTTGCATGTTATTAAGTCAATAGCTGTTCGTTTATCCGAAGGAATTTGGATGATGTATTTTAACCATTATTGTCATATAAACACACCCGTGTAGTGAACCTACACTAGGCCATCCTAACATATACCATTCGAGAATCCAAGAAATAAACCATCAATGTCAAATAATACCGTAAGAAACCATTGATGCTCATGCACACACATAAAATTAACCGGAATCAACACCAAGGGAACTAATTGCATGATTAAATAGGAAAATTCCAAGATCAGTAGAACACAAAGCTATCTAACGAAGATAAAATCAATAGCCAGATAAAACTGAAGGCTGAAATAGCAAAAACCAGACATGGGCAAATAGAACACTTGAGATACTGCAAACGTTATCTTCACAGTATAAGAATAAATGTTATGTTTTAGGCACCCCATACCCTTTCCTTCAGTTAAACCTTAGCCATCCAAAACAAGACTCAACCACCTCAGATCCCTTTTTATCTTTTTTTCATTAGTCTTTATGATTAACATGAATAGCAAGAAAGTTTTTTCATACATGACTCACCCGATGAAAACAAAACCACAATAAAACTTGTTCCATTTAAATGTCGCAAAATCAGAAAATCTGAAAAAGTAACAGAAACAACGTATGATTAAAAAAATGAAGAAGAACAATATTCTCTAATATAAAAAAGTAGAAATGGGAAGTAGAATATAAATGACAGATATAACTGTGTAAAGAAGCCCACTCTCATCACGACAACTTAGAAAAAAATACCATGAACTCACATTCTGTTGCAATGCAATATACGGTTGATGACAACAATATATTCTTAAGTTGCAGCACTTACGAGAGTGTCTTACAATGCTGAGTTCACCAATACGTTCCCCATAAAGGCACATGTTCTTTCCATAGCTCTGAGCTACTAGGCATTCACCACCATCTGCAACAAATAAGCGAACAGATTGTGCATCTGCGTCCAGACTTCCACTTGCAAAACCCTAGAGAAACAAAGAGAAAAATTCCTCCATAACCAATTGAAATGGTTAAGATCACCTGGATTTCCGCTCTTAACAGGCCTTATTTCAATGAGCAGCAGTTATGCATTGCAATCAATATCAAGCTCACCAGACTTCAGATCGTACCTGATAAGCACTATCAAAGAAAGGTAATAACCCTTTCGATCTCATTAACTTCCTGATTTGTTCCCATTGCTCAAATGTTGGATCGACTCCAGTTGGATTATGGACACATGCATGTAGGAGGATAGCTCCTGTGGGGGCTTCACTGAGGTCTTCAAGCAAACCTTTTTACAACACATCCCAATATTAAGATTCATAAGTGGTGAATAATACTTTTACAAAGAATGCAAAACTATTATTACCATCGACACATCAAATAGTCAAATAGAAAAAGATAAGCTATTATAAGACATCATGACAACTTGAAACACACAAAACGAAAAAAAGAATGCATAATACGAATAGAAAGTTTCATGGATTGATACTTCTAAGATTAAACAGTGCATGATGGCAACCACAGATGAAGAATCGCTAAAGAGACATGATCAAACTAAAGCTCAGAAAAGATGAGTCTTCTCATCAATAGAAAGCACGAACGTTCAAATAGTAAAATGTCCACACTGCGATGCAACCATGAATACAATGTACAGATATAGTTAAACTCCAAACACAAAATGACCAGGGTGGCTGGATGGTCATGATCTTTTACTTCAGTTTACTGGATGGTCATGATTTTAAGCCACCCATGACCAGGATGGTCATGATTTTTAGGTTTAAAGGTGAAATGAAGTGGTAAACGTAATGCATATGAAACTTACCTTCACTTAGCTGGACGAGCGCAAGGTACCAAGACTTTTCAGCTCATCTCCAGCGTGCAAATTCAGGTTTAGGCAAAACATCCAACACAGCAGAGTGTATATGATTGAAGACTTGGAGCTATTCCATCGCTATAATTGAAGAATAGAAGGCTTTCTTCCAACAGCAACGTAAACCACAGCTATAAGAAGAAGGGCCATTATTAGCACAGGGTTCCACGAGGGGAAAAGTTGAAATCAGTCGTAACTTTTTGCTTTTTGTGCATAACGTGGCTGCTTTAAAAATCAAACCTATGTTTTTTGCACTGACAGTCTGAGGTTTTTCACCGATGCATCAACGACCAGTCCCTAGTGCAGAAAGCAAAACTTGAAAAGTCAACACAAATCTGGAAGTTCAGTCCACGTGTTGCTGGATCATAGTAGCGCTAAGTCTTCAGAGACAGCCCTGCCATTGTGAAAATTTTCGGATGATTTGCCCAAGTTGGCTGGGGAATGCATATCGCGCTCTGAAGAACAAGGCAGAAAGAATTTCCCATCAAAAGCCACTACAGTTTGACAAGATAACTCTGTCAAAAGATATTAGATCCTGATCCGGTGGTAATGTTTGGCAAGAAACTCAGCACCAACCCTCAATGATCCAGTGCCCTACAAGCACTGCACGGTAGCCACTCTCTTCTCTTGAACAGCAGGGCTGCTCCCGCAACATAGAATAATACACTAATCAAGTTTGCATATGGTAGAGCTGCAAGAGCCGCCCAATTAAGCGTGAAAAAAACTCATTTTTCACTTAAAAGGGACTGAACAATGCATAGGGGTGCAACTTGGGTTGGTTCGGTTTTTGATGGAATCTACAATAACCCTATTTCTAAAAATACTACCATACCCTTTTATTAGGTCGGTTCGGTTTAAGGTCGAACCTACCTTATTTCTTTTAAGGTCAGGTTAATTAGATTTTGGGTCAAATTCGATTATGAGAACTCATCAATGAACTACTCAACAAAACTACATTTCAACTTACTTTTAACAAACCATGTCAATCTAGCATTAATTTAATTATTTTTTAAAAAGTGTCTGTATAAAAAAATGACAATAAACAACTCGAAACCTATTAAAAAAGCTCAAATTGAAAAGGATCTTATCTTACTAATTACTTCAATATCCTATCCTATCCTACCAATTACT